>RJWJ010013827.1:0-39151 GCA_004363605.1 Indri indri | reverse complement strand
TTGTTCTACCACCTTGAATTTTGTGTGCACCCTTGATCCAGAGGCTTGATCACCTGCAGACTAGGGTAGAAGGGGGCCTAGTTTTGCCTGGTTTCTTCATCCAGGCAAACTGTTTTTGAGGAATCCTTAAAGATTATTAGACATGAAGCCTCCAGTGGAAGCAGAGGTTGTGACAGCTCACAGAGGGATGCTGATTGCGCAGTTTGGTAGTAAGAAGTTGTAGTCAGTGAATGGCGGTGAAGGCACATTTTTTTGTACTGTTCTCTCTTTCTTTCTATCTCTCACTCACTTTTTCTTTCTCTTTCTCAGTTAGAAATGCCTCTTTTTTTGGTACCTGCCTAGCCCTTTGGGGAGCGGTTATCCCAGAAAATATCTAACCCCTTTGCTTTAGATGGTTTTGCCTGTTTTTCTTCAATCTAGCACACACTTAGGAGTATTGGATTCCTTAAAGTTCAGCAGCTTGTAGTTCCAGATGTACTCAAATATTTCTTACACTGAAAGTAAATTTCAGTCGTATACATTCATTCATTTAGAGAGCAGTTTTATACTTGGACATTTCTGATGGCCACCTTAATAGTTACAGGGAAGGGACTTTAGATTTATGAAGGGTACGGAAACAAAACATACAGTTTGCTCATCTGTTTCTGTGACTGCCTCGACTTTTTGTTAACAAATCCAAAACAGGGAAATCAGGGCTCTACTTGTGGGAGGAGGCCTGGGTTCCTTAGAAGATCTGTATATTTGAATTTCAAAGGCTTGCTTCAGTGTGAAATTGAAGGTAACCTTGCAGTCACAGTCTAAAAATCTGAGATAAATGGGTTAGATTGTCATTGTTAAATGTATTCCTTAGACTTAACTGGGCATGACATTTTCTGCTCCTTAGTTCTTTGGTGGTAAAGGGAACCTTCCCCACTGCTGAGTAAAAGATCACTTCAACCCTTTTGCTGAAAGACTGGGACATTTCCCTGCATTGGTTCTGGGTTGGATGGTCCAGACTTTGGCATTGGCGGGTGGACCCAAAATCACAGGGTGCGACTTGGAGATTGGAACAAGCTGTGTGTGTTGCAGGTTGTCAGGCACTCGATTTTAAAGTGCCCCCCATGGTACCTGCTCAGTCCTGGCCTGGGGGCCTGTGAGGGAGGCAGTGTGGGGCCATGGAGCCGCTCTGCTCAGGGTTAGTCTGTGTTCAAGGTGAGGGTCCGGATCTCTGTGAGCTGCTTTCCCATCTTTAAAATAAGGCTGTCCATCCCTATCCTGAAGTCGGCTGAGCAGGCAGCTGTCAAAGGACTTAATAAATCCAAGTTGCCTTAAAAATGTCGTAGACTCAGTTTCAGGTCAGAAAGAGTGACCGGAAACGAGGAACAACACGGAGAATCTTATAAGTTGCTACTCCGGGACCTGGCGGTTCCCTCCCAGTTTATCCTAAGGAGAGAGTGAAGACAGTCCCAGTGATTTAGTTAGTTACAAGTCACCTAAAGCATTTGGAAAAACAAAAAGCTGGAAAATGCCTAAATATCCAGCCATGGGAAGTGGCTAATATGTAGCCTATGTATAGTGAGAAGGAACGTAGCCAACAAAAGCGGAGTTAGTCACTCCACTGCAGAATCGACAAGAGGGAAAAGACCCACGTGTAAATCCTTTTAAAAAGCAGGATACGAAAAACCATGAATATGCATATTCATTTCCACCTCTCTCATTCCCAGCTACATATGTGTAGAAAAAAGGCTGGAAGGAAATAGACCAACATGCAAACAGTGGTCATCACCAGAAGGTTGGAATATTTTGCTGTTTTTAAAAACAAATGTGAATTATTCATTTGCCAATATAAAATTCTTTTTTAAAAAAAATATCGCAAAAGCACAATGTTGGGGGGCACAAGAAGGTAAGGTGAGGAAGTGCAGGCTCTCCACCTCCCAGCTGAGTGTTTTTGCTGGGGCCATCTGAATGAGTTGTTGAACTTCAAAGCCAGGCTCAGAGTGTCTCATTGTGTTGGAATGCTGGCGATGAGGATCACAGGAAGTGGTGACAAGCCCTTTGTTATATAAGCTCACCAGGCTTGCTCATCGGTGCCAGCGCTGGCCCTTGGTGCTCGTTCAGGACGTTATCTGTCTGTGTCCGAGGCCACACCCTTAGCTTGGGTAAGGACCTGTACAGGAACTGCTCAGTCAGGCACAGGAAGCTGCAACTCACACCTTCTCTAGGTTAACACCCACGAGCACACTGGGCTGTTCCATAGGAGAAAGGCCAGCATGGAGGGATTTACTGGCTTTGCTCCTGAGCTGCGAAGGTGTGGGGATTTTCTCTTTGCCCCCTTGGAAGAAATCTAGGCTGGCTGCCTCCCACCTGCTTTTTGACCTGCTTCTGTTTCTCAGCTCCTGTTTGCCCTATGTTTACAGCTGTGAGACTGTGGAAGGCATTAGCTGAGAGCAGTGGAAATGTTGCCACTCCAGAGGCAGATTGCAGTTTTCCCCTCTGTTAACTTCCCCGCAGGAGGCAGGCAGGACCAGGCCTTGCACGTGACAGGCGCCCAGTGAAGCCTTGCAGCCTCCGAGAGTTTCCTGTACCAAAGGGGGCGTGCGTATATACACACTCGGGGGTAAGGTGATCAGACTGTTACAACTAGAAAGTGGCTCAGCCTGTGCCTGAGATCATTAGCTGCTTTCTACTGAGGATGCACTGTATGCTGTACTCTGCTGGGCGCCTTAGGTGCAGCTCAATGTAATGCTCACAGGAACTCTGTAAGGAAGGGGGTCTCCATTTTTCACAGAAGTAAACAGACTGGAGAGGTCAGGGAACGTGCCCAGGGCCTGCCACACTTCTCTGTTTTTATTGACATTCCTGTGTTATCTGGATACCAGGGACTGGGCTCTTTGAGAACTTGAACTCATTTTTTACTTACCCCACCCCCACCCCCCCCACCGCCACAGCTGGCACAGAACCTGGAACACTGTAGCCACTCTGGATGAGTTGACCCTTGAGGTTCCTTGGCTAGGTGACTTTGGGCAAGTCCCCTCCCCTCTCTGAGCCACAGCGTCGGCATTTGTAAAACGCCCAGTGTTCTTCCCTTTCAAGCAGGCCCTGTCTTTTCCAAAAACTTCCCAGGACAGTCCCTAACAGCTGTCCCCCCAACCAACCAACCACAGGTTCCTGTGGAATGCGGTTTGTCTTGCAGGAGGTAAGTCACAAGCCACAAGAGACTGAGGGTTTTTACTGTTAGGCTGAGGCCCAAACATCAGATCACTGTTGTCCCCAATTAATGAGACACAAGAAACAAAGTTGCTCAACTTTACAGTGAAACCACATTTCACACTGTGATTTTGATTTTAATTCTTCGAGCATTGGGGGTGCCCCTGGCAAGCTTGCAAGTTTCATTCCTTGGTGATCACCCACCTTCTCATCTGAATTGGTTTAGAAAAGCCTTGGGCAGTTTCCAGAAGTTAAAGCCACTTTAGAGGATGGAAGATTCACCACCCCAAGATGTTCAAAGAAATGTGGGGCCTCCTGAGGGCCCTGCTCAGAGAAGCAAGACCCAGAGGGGTGTTGGGCAAGTATGTTGCCCACAAGATGCCCTTGTTTTGTTTGCATGTGTTAAGGTTCTCATGCATCTAACACAGGGGTCAGCAAATTTTCTGTAAAGGGCCAAATAGTAAGTATTTTAGGCTTTGCAGCAACATGCTTTCTGTTGCCGCAATTCACTTTTGCCCTTGTAGCGCTAAAGGGCCGTAGACAGTACATAGGTGAACAGGTGTGGCTGCGTTCCAGTAATGCTTTGTTTACATAAGTAAAGCTTTGCCGGTCCCTGGTGGAAAACACTGCCACCTCTCTTCATAATCACGGCCCGTGCTGACTTGTTCTCTCTATTTTATACATACCCCTTTTGACCTCCCGATTGTATGAAGAACCCCCACCCCACCTCCTCTTGGTTTCCTGCAGGCTGCCTCTGGTTTAGACACACTAGAAGATCTTTGATCAATCCTTAGTTGCACAAAAGGTGTCCACGTTCTCATATCAAAAAGTGTATGTCTTTTTAAAATGCACCATTTTTTTCCTGCAACTGTGTTGCCCTGTGTAGGACCTCTTGTATAGTCTGGTACATGATAAAGAGGTAGGAAAAAAAATTGCTTATTGTTACGGCTTTTTCAAATACTATCAGAAAATAAAAAGCCCCAAAGCTGATGTCCCATATTGCTTGAGAACTCTTCTGATCCATTCTTCGTCTTCTGTCTTCAAAAGTGACTTTGGATGTGTCATTACTTAAACATTCCCCATGGCTTCTGTCACATCCAGACTCAGCTCGATGTTCCACTGATGCTCACCTCTTGGAAAGGCTTCTCCTTACTCCGTCCCTTCCGTGCCAGCCGGCTGGGAACCTGTAGCCTTTCGCCAGGATGCAGGGCTCACCTACGTGACTCTGTGTCTTCACATGTGTGTATCACACCTTCATCCTCCTCGTGCTCCCGCGTCCAGCTCAGCTGTCCTACCATTCTGGATGCTTCCTACCCTCACGCCCTCCCCTTCTCCGTGTCCATGCTTCTGTAGCAGGTCACACCATGTCATGACTGCTGTGTCTGTTGTCCCTGCTGGGCTCCTGTAGGGAGCCACACCTCGCACAGGTCCTGACCCCCAGAGTGGACCCAGGAGTGCTTGTCGGATGAGTGACATCAGAGAGGTTGGTCGAGGGCCTGATGTGCTCTGCAACCCTGATAATCCCCAGATTTCCAGCAACTCCAACACAGAAAACTCAAACTCCAGTGCTCTCCAGAGTAGCTGAGACACTCTACGTCATTGGCATCTAGCAGCCTCTGACAGGCCGAGTGGCCTGTGCTGCCTGCCTTTCTGGTGTGGTGGTGGCATTTGGGGAGAGCAGCCTTTTCTCTCAGTGGCAGGTGGGAGTGACAATAGTAACAGTTGCCAAGTATTGAGCGCCCCTCTATGCAAAGCCTTAAGCTGGGAATTTTGTGAGATCTGCCGGTGGGTGCTCAATAACTATTTTATGGATGAATAAATAAATTAGAGGGGATTTTTCTGGAAAGATTTGTTGTGGCCAGATTGAAGGGCTGCAGATACCATACTAAGGAGTTAATTGAGCCTTTGCCCCATAGGCAGTGGGACTTGAGGACAGGTTTGTGCAGGGAGGGACGTCTGCGCAACATGTGTCGTGCTCACCCCATTATTTGCCCTTTCCGGTGTGACTGAGATGCCAGATAATGAGGTGTTGGGCTGCACAAAGCGCTTCCTTGTGCCTGAGAGAGGCAGAGCTGGCCTTGAAGCCAGTTGGCCACCAGCCGCCTCCCTGTAATTTATGCGCAGTGGCGGGTTGGAGTGGGCTGCCAGGCAGAGCCAGGGCTTGCCCGCCTCTCTAGGTCACCCCCTCGGCTTGCTGGCTCCAGCATCGGGGCTATGGCCCTGACACAAGGCCTGCCCCTCACCCGCCGAGCTTTCTCTGTGGCTAATGCGTTCTGGGAGGATTAAAGGTGGCCAGCCCAGCTCTTCTGTGACTTGCTGATGCAGTTAATGGTTTCTGTGGCAGAGAATGGGGGGAGAGCCACTGACCCTTGATCCCTCCACCCACATTCCAGCTCCATGTACCCAGGCTCAGTCAGTCATGTTGGGTTTCGCCCATCCAAAGACAGCTGCCTCCACGGCTGTGCCCCCAGAGATCACCTTTTCAGCAAGGGTGCAACTCAATGCTTTCAGATGGGGAAATGCACAGTCGAGATGTCAGTCCCCAGAATCTAAGCACGTGGGGGAGCAGTTACCCTATTGAAAGTGGGGTGTTTTTGAGGTTCAGTTCCCTGTTGGTTTACTAGGTGAGCCCCCTGGCATGGGCATGGTGAAGAATGCAAAACAGGGGCCCTGTGGAGCAGGAGGAGAGAAGCTGGGGACACTGCAGCAGACACAGGGCCTTCTACTGCAAGGCAGGGCGAGGGTTGCAGGGATGTCAGATGGATGGATTCTGGGAGGGGAATCTGGGAAGGCTCCTTGGAGGAGGTGGGAGTGGGTTCTGGCTTGGCCCTGAAAAGTGGCTATGGGAAGAATGAAATGTCCTCCAGGTAGAGGGCACAGCTTGGCCAGAAGTCATGGAAGTTGGCAAGGGCAGTTTGGGTCTGGGGGCAAAGGGGTCTGGGAGGCTGGAGCTCAGGGTGGGAACAGGTGAGGCTGCGGGCAGTCTGGCAGAGGGGGCAGGGCCTAGCCAGAGACTTAACTGTGTGCTGATAGATACGAGGGGCTCCTGTAGAATAGGCCTCTGTCCCTGCAGGGACCTTGGGAAAACTTCAGCCTAGCGCATGGCTGGCATTTGGCGGGTATGGTGGGAATTAATAGGAATTCATCTCCTAGGTTGGGTCAGGTCGCCCCAGAAAAGCCCACGCTTGGCCAGGCTGGAATTGGGCCCCTGCTGTTCTGGCTACAGCGGCTGCTTTCTTGGCCCAGCCTTCCAAGAGCCTGTCACAAGTGATTTCCGAGTGAAGCCAACACATGAGCAAGATAGAAATGCTTCTCTCTCTGAGGCAGATCCCTTTTAAACTCCCAGCTGAAGTTGGAGGCGGGGAACACAGACCCCTTCACGGGCCCTCCACAGTTTGCCCTGAGCCCTCACGTCAGTGTTGTCTCAGCTGCCCCAGGAGGCAGAGAGAGTGGGGATTTCCCCTTCCCGTTTGAGGGATGGAGACGTGAATTGTTGGATGTCACCCCAAAGTCAGGGAGCCCCTGAGCAGGGCTGGGGCCTCCCCATTCCCAGCCCAGCATGTCACTCACAACACTGCCCCTCAGTAATTAAAGGGTGTATGCGCAGTTTGGAGGTGAGGATAGTAATTAAGTCACAAGATGACGGGTGACTTCTGGATTTACTAACACATATTCTGCTCCTATTGTATGCCAGGCACTGTGCTAAGCTCTTCTTTGCCTCATTGCAACAGCCCTTGTGGGTGGGTACTCTCGTTATCCCTAGTGAGGAGACCAGGGCGCAGAGGATTTGAGTAACAGACGCGGTGACCCCGCGTGGGACAGACGTGGCATCCGATCCTGGCAGCCCCACCCTGGGGCTGCTCTGGGAAGCCAGACGTCCGCACGTTTCCCTCGTCTGCCTGGCGCTCCTCGCGTGCTGTATAATTAGAACAGACTGCGGCTCCAGCTGATGACTTCCTCATGAGATTAATATTCAGAAGCTCAGGAGAAAATTGAAGAACAAGAAAGGAAATAGGTAGAGAATGAGGTTGTTTCCACTAAGGCCCAAAACACTATTTAAAAACTACATTCGAAAGCCGACTTTGACTGGCTGGGTTTTGGCAGTGGGAAGGCTCCCCCGTAAGTAACTCTCTCCTCTGCTTCTGTGCTGTGCATTCAGTCCCAGCCCCAGCCACGACCTCTTTTTGGAGGGCAGCTGACATCACGTCCCTCCTGTAAAAGCACAGTTCTGAACTGGTCACTCAACTTCTCAAGACCTCCCAGGGCTTCCCACTGCCTTTTGGAATAATGTCATTGAGTTGCTTTAACCTGGCATTCAAGCCCCCACCCTGCCCCCAACAAGGGAGTCTCTGTCTCCTTTTCCTGCTACGCCAGGAGAGCATCCTTCCCTGAACTCACTGGGTGTTTACACCTCTGCACCCTGCCTGTGCCCGTTTGTGAAACGGGCATGCCCTTCCTCCCACCACCCCAGCCAGTCTAGCAAATGCTGGCACAGGCTCCTTCCTGCGCCTCACCTATGGGTCGTGCCTCTGCGCCTTGCTTGGGACTGACTGCCTGGCCCATCTTGTCTCATAGTTGTGCGGTTTTATGTCCATGTCCCTTCCCTTTCCTTGCTGGGGGAGTCGCCGTACATGTGCCTTACAGGAAGGCAGCAGGAGCAGAGCCTTTACTGGGCAAAGGTGAAAGGAAGGCTCTTAATTAGGGAAGAGGGCTTGTTTCAGTTTGTATAGAAAGAGAGACAAAGTCACCCAGTGATAACTGCCCTTTCTGACTCTCCATCCCTACCTGGAGGAAACTAAGCTGTGGCTTTTCAGCCTGGAGAAGAGAGGATTCAGGTAAGGACAAATGTCCTCGGGCCGCCTCTGCTGTGGTCCCACCAGGCTCCAGGTCCTCTGGGTGTTAACTTCCTTCTCGGCATCCCTGGGGCAGTGTCCTCTACCCGTACCCTGCACCTCCCTGGCTCTCGCCTTCCTGAACCCACTCACGCCTCTGCTCCAACACTTTGATGCTTCCTCTGTTTAGAGTAAAGTCCCAAATAGTTTAGCATCCGGAGCCCTCAAAATCCATCCCCAGACTCCATTTCTGTGTCTGCTCTACACCTCCCCACAAACTCTGCGGCATCGGGTCTGGTCTCTTTACCGCCCCTCCCTCACTTGCAGGACCTTCTCCTACGCCCCGCCCGCGTGCCTTGTTGCTGATACTTGCACCGAGTCCCCGGGAAGACCTCCACCTCCTCCAGGAAGGCGTCCTGACCGGGGATGGCGAGGGGAAGGTTCTTCACCCCTTTAGCAGAGTGGCAGAGCTGTGGGCTGGTCCTGTGCCCTCTGAGCTGGGAACCCCCTGCACCTCAGTGCGTGGGTGCTGATGGAGCCTGGGGAGTCTCCCTTCACGAGCCCTGGCTTTAGGGATGATGGCCAACCTCTGCGTGGTGGCTTCGCACACAGGGTCTCCTTCCCTCCTCCCCACGGCCCTCAGCAGACCATGCCTCTGTCTTACCCATGAGGCAGCTGAGACTTGCCCAGGGCAAGACACGGTGCAGGCTGATACCACAGCCTGGCCGTGCCCCGTGTAGTCTTGCACCGTCTCTGAACCTGGATGTTCAGGCAGCAGAGTCGCCTTCCTGCAGACGATGGCGCTGAGCACCACAGCCAGTGTCTCTGGGGAGAGAGCTGCGGGGTGGGGTGGGAATTTCGGGGGAGGAAGAATGCCAGGGCCTGTCCGCTGGGAGCAATCACACCACAAGAATCAGGCAGCTATAAACACTCCTGCCTGGAGTGCCCCTCTGGAGTGTGACCTCAGAGCCCGAATCTTTGATTCCGGCTCAAAATAAAACTGTGGCTCAGGGACTTGTGGAGAGCAGGGCGTGAGCGGCCAGACTCCTGTCAAGAGCCGGAATTCGCCTTCTCTCCCCTCACCCTCTAGCTGCGAGCTACCGGGACAGGCCTTGTCGCCTGCTGGGGTGTGCTGGGCCACTGCAGCAGGGGCGGGGGCGGGGATGGCTTGGACTCATGGGAGCTGATTTCTCAGAGCTGTTTCTGGACGGCCCACTTGCTACATTTTTAAACCGCGGCTGTGTGGTCAGGTTAAAGAAGTTGTTCAGAAAGCCCAACGGGGCAGCGACAGGAAGTAGGATTAAGACGGGACCCTGTGGCGGCTCACGACCTCTGCTCTGTGGATGGCGGGAGTGGGCCCGTGGGGAGGGGCCGAGGGCAGTAAAATCCAAGAATCAGGGAATCCATTCATTTGCATGCTCCTCTGCCACACGGTGGGACAGGAGTCCTTGGCCCCAGGGCCATGGCCCCCTTTCTTTGGCTCTCGCATCCTCGGAATCTGCAGCAGCACAAACAGGCTAATGACAGAGTAATTCCCGCACTGCGATGAAGTCTAGTGCTCCGCTACTCTTGGGCTTTTAATTCAAGATGCTCTTTCTTGTAAAAAAGCCCATTTCGTCACTTTTCTTCTGATTTAGATGTAATTACAAATCAGAAAAGTGATGGTTTTGGGTTTTTCTCCCCCCTGAGATTCCAGTTGCCTGGTTTGGGGACGACATCGGAGACTTAAAGGCTGACAGTATTTGAGAGAGTGCTTTATCTTACGAATACTTTCCATCATTCTAACAACATGTTATCCATTTGTCGAGGGAAGAAAACGGTCTGCAGCAACCCCTTTCCGCATTGTCCCGGGCCCTGGTGCTCGCCAGCCCTGTCTGATAAGCGTCGGGAGTTCAGAAACATGTTCTTCACAGCTGACGGTCTGTCTCAGAAAACTTCCATCGCCTCACTTCCTCGGGCGGATCCGGCCGTCTCCGTTCCTGCCTTTGTTCTCTCCTTGGCACACACTCCCTCTGCCTTTCCCTACTCCTGCTCTCCCCCTTCCAGTCACCCCCTCCCTGGGGAGCAGCCCCTGCCCACTGTCACTGCCCAGCACCCGGGTTCTCCTTGTCCCAGGGGATCCTGGGTGCTCAGGCAGTTCGTCGGGTGGCAGGGCAGCCAGGCTGGCTGTTGTCGGGTGGGGAGCAGAGTGGGCAGGGAGCATCCCCGTGTCCGAGGGGAGAGTCAGGCAGAGCTGCTGCTCTCCTCTGCTCTGTGACCATGAGCGCGTTTTTTCGTTGACTGCGCACCTTACCGTATGCCAGGCTCCACGTGAGCTACGGGGACCAGAAAGATGAGTGGACATAAACCCTGCCCCAGAGCCCCCGTTTAGGAGGTCTCAGTCACAGTAAGATGACTTCATGGGTGTGCAAGTGACACTCGGACATGGAAGTGTTTTATAAACTGTAAAGTGCAGTGCACATAGGAAGAGTGTTGGTTCCTGGGGCTCCGGGGTCCATCACTGTCATGATAGAACAAGGTCTGTCTTGTGACGCCCTTAAGTCTGGAGGTCCCTTCAAGCCTGGTGCCTGTGCGCTCACCCTGGCATGTGGCTGGTGAGTTCTGGTGTGTGCGGAACACTTGGGCCGGGGCACACATGCATGGGGGCGTGGAGTGGGGAGGGCAGGAGCCAGGCAACCAAACCGTGTAAAGTAAGGGTGGGAGAAGATTCTCGGAGCTTTTGGGAGTTCTCCAACTGTAGTTTGATCTGACTTCTAAAAACTCTCGTTCAACTTGTCAGGAGTGAGCGAAACTGCTTTGAGTGAGTGGGAAGAGAGCCAGACTTCTAAAAAGTCTTGTCGGAGTGTGGCAGAATGTGAAATGTCACTTCTTAGCCCCTTTACTAGCCCAGCCACCTTGTGCCGTGGCTATTTATGAGCCTGTGGCTGTCCCCTTGACTAGCCAGTGAACTCCTCCAGGACGCAGTCATGTCTCATTCTGCTCTGGGTTCCAGAGTCCAGCTTGGGACCTGCCCCAGCGGCGGCCCAGTGGAGGTGCAGACAGCTGTGGGCCCAGAGGAGGACGGGCTCACTTCTGGCTGGGGCGAGAGAGCAGTACAGGGTGGCCACATCGGTGGTGGTGATACTCAAGTGAGCTCCTGCTGTTGCCAAGCACTGAGGTGGGCTCTGTTACTACCCCACTTGACAGATGAAGAAACTGAGGCCCAGAGAGGCTGAGCAGGCTTCCCAAGGTGACCACCAGGGTTTGAGTCCAGCTGTCCCTCCAGAGCTTTTTGGAGACTTGGGATTTGAATGTGTGGTATTAGAGAAAGGAGTGGCCCGGGAGGGCACAGCATGGGTACAGACCCACGGGGGAAGCTGGTGCTGGTGGCTCTTGTGCAAGTGGAGGGGGCCGTGGAGGGATGAGATTGGAAACAGGCACACAGCCCTCTCGACCGCGGACCCAGATGGAGGTGAGACGGGAAGTTTCCAAATGACATGGGGTGTCCCAGCAGTTGGTACTTCATACAGACTGGCAGACGAGAGCCTGTGAGCTGGCTCTTTCTCCAGCTGTCATGCTTGTGCCCGTTGTTGTGTGTCGTAAGGAGGCGGCAGGCTCCTTCTCCAGGAAAGGAGGGTTGCGTGAGCTTAGCAGGGCTGAAAGCCGGGGTCTCCACAGGTGGTACATGGAACTGGCTCTACCCCAGCCCCGTGCTGAGTGGTCCCACACTGGCCCCTTGCTCTCTGGGTCTGTTTTACCATCTGTGCAGGAGGCGATTCACAGTAGAGTCACTTCTAAAGGCCTTTTGAGCACAGTGTTAAGAGCTGGACCTGGGACAGCACCTGAGTTTGAGTCCTGGCTCTGCAACGTAACTGCCTTGGTGCCCTTGGGCAAATTACCCAACCACTCTGTGCCTCGATTTTTTCATCTGTGGAATGGGGATGATAAGAATCTATAGGGTCGTTGCGAGGATTAAAGGAACAAACACAGCCCCTGGTAGCTGGTCATATTTATTGTATTATTATTGTGCTGGTCCCATCCTTGCTCTCTCGAGCTCCTGACTGTCCTCCTAGCTCAGTGGATAGAAAGGAGGGTCTGGGGTTCAGAGGATCCCTAGCCGTGGCCACCAGCAGAGCTCCTGCAAGGCAGGGAATGCCTGGGTTTGCCCTGTCTGCTGGAGCTCGTTTGCTCTGTAGACATTGAGATCATCGCCGCCAGTGGCTGCCCAGCCTCAGCCAAGTTCTTGCAACATTCCCGAGGGCTCCTTGTTCCTCTGGGGTTCCTTGTGCCCGAGTCCTGCGTGGGCAGCGCTCTGGGCAGGAGGCACGTTTTGGCAGGTCTTTAAGGTGGTGTCATTGGTGAAGAGTTTCCTGTGGCTGTGCTTGTTCGGACTGAAGATACACAGTTTTTACAGCCTTTTTTTGTTCCCGCAGATGATAATAAACTGTTTAAAATTTGGGAAAAATGCTGCTTCTCAAAAGAAAGAAGGCTGTTCGGGGAATTCTGTTACTGTATTAGTTGTAGGTCATTGTGCTTTGGTCTGGGGAGAGTGCATTAGAGTGAGTTGGGGCCAGTGTGGCAGGGATTTCTCTGGGATCTTCACCTTCCTGGGGCAGTAGGGCGTGAGCAAGAAGGCCCTTGTACCCCAAGGAAGGCCCTTGTACCTCTCTGTCTGCCAAGTGCAGGGGAAAGATCTTGAGCCCAGATTCCCTGCCTCTTGACTCGCTGTGACCTTGAACAGGTCACTTCCCCTCACTGGGTTTGTGAAATCGTGGGATTATAGTGAGGTGTTTACACGTGTCTGTTTCTGCTAGTGACCAGTGATTCTTGATCTTGGATGCATTGTATCCAAGTTCCTGAGGGAGATTGTAGAAAACACTGATCCCGGGCCCCACCTTGGACCACTTAAATCAAAATTTTGGGGGGTGGAGCTCAGGCATTGGTGGCTTGTGAAAGCTCCCCAGGTGGTTCTAATGTGCAGCTGTGCTGAGAACCATTGGGCTAGACCAGGGTAACTGCAGCCCCTTGGGCCAAATCCAGCTGCTGTCTGTTTTTGTGAATAATTACTTTTGTGTATGGCTGCTTTCACGGTACGAGGGCAGTTCAGCAGTTGCAGCGGAGACTGTGTGACCTTCAGGAACCTAAAATATTTACTGTTTGGTTCCTTGCAGAAGAGATTTGCTGACTTCTCCCCGGACTATCCACTTCTTGAGAGCAGACACTGAGCTATCCTTGTCCTTCTGTCCCCAGGACCTGGCCCATCATGGACATTGCTGAGTTCCAGGACAGAGGTGGTGTGGACATGGCTCTGTGCTTCTCCCACAGCACGCAACCTTTCAGGAGCTGTCAGGGAACAGGCTGAGACCCTACCCCCCCCCCCCCCCCCCCCCCCCCCCGCCCGCCATTGAGGAGCCCAGGTCCCACCTGAGCAGCACCAGCCTCTTCCATCTCATCCCTACCTCGGTGGCGATGCCGCCTCCCTGAGAGGGCAGGGACATATCTAGCTAGCCTCTCACCCTCACATGCTTTTGGGAAATGAGCCGGTTATACCACAGAGAAGCACCCTTTGGTCCCTAAAGCCAGTAAGGCTTGGGGGCCTCTTGTGAAGGAGAGAGAGAGGGTTGCACCTTTATAAGGTTGGACCAACCCTTTAACACTGGCTCCCCTGCCACTAGTCCCATGCTTTGGGGTACCATGAAAATCTCAGGAGGAGCATATAGTTTGCAATGGCGAGGGATCTTAGTCTGGGTCCTCCTACTTACCAGGTGCTCAACCAGTCTCTGCTTGGAGATCCCCTGTGACAGGGAGCTCACTACCTCCCAAAATATCCTGTTCTATTTTGAATAGCTGTCTGATCAAACATTCTTCCTAAAATTGAATTGAAATCTTTTCTGTAACCTCTACTGATTGGTCCTCATCCTGTCCTCTGACCTCATCTGCATCCTGTCCCTGGGGGTTAACCACCTATCTTGCACCCCCCAACCTCTGGATCTTCTCTAGAACATACTACTTGGTCCTTTCAGTTATGCCCATGAGACATGGAGTTCAGGTTTTTTATCATCCTGGTGACAGCTCTTTAATTAAAGTGCAGGGCCTGAAGCTGAACAGGTTTCTCCAGTGGTCCTCTGGTTTGTGCAGAGAAGAGGGAGAGAGTCACCTCCCTGGTAGTGGATCATAAAGTCATACCACCGTCAATGCCGCTCGTGGTCCTGTTGGCTTTGGGAAGCTGTGTGAGACCACGTAAGCGCCGCATCACTTCGATAAAGGTCCCAGGCAGCTGTGGCCCCTGGGTTCTTGCACACGCATGGCAAGTTGACACTGTTTCTCCTTCCTGTCCACCTGCAGCTAGTTTTATGGGGCATCAGTGGACTTCCCAAAGGGCTTGTGCCTTCCTGGCTTGGCCCTAGGGTGAGAGGTGCACCCTCAGCCCCCTCACCTGGCAGGTGGGAAGTGAGGTCGTGAGAAAGCTTCATGGGCCCTGAGTTTCTGACATCACTGGGCTGGAATGAGGTTAATATTTTTAATGGGGATGGGTGAGCCCCATTATTATCCGAGCTCATTCATCAATGGCAGAACCTGTTTTACCTGTTAAGTGCCCTCTGTGTGGGGAGTTCATGAATGAGAATCCAATTTTCTTTTTAAAACCCAAGCCACCTCTCCCCTTCTTAAATCGAGGAGGCGGTGCTGGGGAGGATGTCAGGATTTGACATCGGATTTTTCCTAGGTGGAAAAGGCTGTGGACAGCTTCAAGGGCCCTTCCTGCCTTACTCGCCAAGCAGGCCTGCCCAAGCCAGTCTATGAGGCCAAGAGGTTGGGCTGTGACAGCTCGTTATGGGCCCAGGATGGGTCCATGTGTTTAGTCTTGTTGCCCACTGGTCAGAGGGTAAGCATTACAAAAATATGGGGGGAGGAGAGTCTAACCAGACCACTCAGGTGGACCCTGTCCGAGCCCTTCCAAAACGGTCATCTCCAGGGGTATAGTCTTCTGGGATCTATGGGTTGGAAGGGCCCCCTCTTGCCAATCAGATGGCCCAAATCACTGGTGTTATCCCCAAGAAGTGGGTGTGATGGGGTTCTCACTTTTATCTTAGGTGAGCACTCAGGCACCACCACTACCTCTGAGCTGTGAGCCTGCAGTTATTTCAGGCTGACCACGCTGACCCCAGGGGCCACCTCCCCCCCCAATCCTCCAGTCCTCACTGCCTGGTGGACACCTGGCGGTTCGAATTCAGCTGGCCTCACAGTAACCACATGAAAAATGAACCAACTCTACCATAAAATTTCCTTCTCTTGCCAGTTCTAATGAGAAAAATCAGAGTTTCTTTACAGTCATCTATGTAAATAACAACAGCTGGCGTGTTTTGAGTGCTCACTACATGCTGGGTGCTGTGCGAGGATTCACTCTTGTTAAGAAAGCAGCTTTACCTTCTAGCTCATTCCCTCCGGTGGCGAGGGAGTTCTCAGGGCCTCTTTGTGGGATGCTGTGAGCAGCTTCAAAACAACACTGGTGTTCCTTCCTTGTAATTTAAGGACAAGGACTGTGCCATGCTGCACTGTTTCTAGTGGTGGTGGCGGGGAGATGGGATCCCCCTGGCAGAAAGGATGAGGCCGGTAGGGTAGAGGGAGGAGAGAGCCAGAAACCAGGCCTCGTGCAGGCTGCAGGTGGAAGCGCTGCTTCCCCAGGCGTGGTCCGGGCAGGGTGCAGGTGTGTTGGAGTCACAGGGTGGCTGAGGAAGAGGAAGGGAGACTTCCCAGTGCCCGGCTGACTGAGGGAGTGTCAGGGGTGGCGCTTGCCCAGGGTTGGCACATCTGAGCCAAATTGGCAGAGCTTCCTCTTCTTCCTGTCAGACCTCCTTTCAGAGATCTCTTTCTGCTGCCGGGAAGGAGCCCGGAATATCAGAAACTCATGCAATGGCCGTGGGTGGCATAGAAGAACCAGAGGTTTGGGTGATGCCGGCCTGGGTTGAAACCTGCACCACCTTTTGTGCTGCCTTGAGGAAGTTTCTAAATGTCTCTGAGCTTTGGTTTTCTCATCTGAAAATGAGGTGAAATAAGGGGACAGATGTGCAGGCACACCGCCGAGGCCTGGCACATGGTGGGCACCCTTCCGCGGTACCTCTGTCATCAGCATCATCCCTAAGCTCTGGCCAGCTCTAATCTCTAGAACCCTCCAGCACTTGCAGGGTGTGGTCCGAGAGTCTCCAGTCCTGGCACTAGAGGATCCCAGTCTCCAGGCCTGGGTCTCGGCGGAGGAGCACGTGAGGAGAGGAAGCCGGGGGTGGGTTGGGTTGCCCTGTGACAGCAGCTTATCAGTGAGGAGCCTGCCTCCCCCATCGCTTGATTACTCAGCAGCCGATTAGAATTTACTCTTTTGAAATGGCTACGTCTGGGATTCAGTTCGAGGTACCTTTGCCTCCCTTTCAGGATGGAATGTTTCCGGTGGCAGGTGATTTATGACCTTGCATTGGAAAAGGGACTTTACAACATGCATTAATACTAAGGGCCGTTCCAGGCCTGACTCATGAAGCTGCTGTCAGGTGCTGTGTTCATAGAGAGCGGCCCCATTGATGATCTAGAAAGTGCCCTTAGTGTGGGAGGGACGCGGAGCTGGGAGAGGGCAGGAAAAGCCAGCACCGTTCAGCTGTGACATGTACACCAGACCCTTGGAACCAAAAGGAGGGCTTGTTTTAAAAATATTGTTGAAAGGGCAGAAATGCCTAATGTTTCCTTAAGAAGCACGGTGATCTCCAGTGAAATTAGAAAAATGAAAAGCTAGGGAGGATTTTATGAAGCGTAATCTATTCACTTTAAAGGACTGTCCTTTATTCTCAATTTCCTTGTTACTCTTGGTTGTTTTTGTTCTTCTGTTTATAAAATGTGGGTGAGGACGATAGTAGTTGGGTTTCTTTTAGTGTTAGTGATCCTGTGTCTTGCCCTTCCTCTTTCTTGTATAATTTATAACGGTCCATGAAATTCAGAATTCTGGCCCCGAAGACTCACTCTACTCTTCCCGACCTACGGATGGGGAAACTGAGGTACTAACAGGGCAGCTTAGCTAACAGTGCCCTGCCGGAGGGGAAGGTGCTACAGTTTGGGTCTCAAGCTCCTCATGGAAATGTCTGGATGTGGGGAGCCATGAGGATCAGTCACAAATTGCAGGGCTTACCCCGTGCGAGTAAGAATGTGGGGCCCCTCATTAAAAAATTATTAAGAATTTCCAGGTGGTGATAGCTGGGCATCAAGCCAAGTGCAGAGCCCTTTGTGACTGCGCAGGCCACATGCCTATGAAGCTGGCCCTGGGAACCATAAATGTCAAAGTCCCTGATGTACTGGCATTTTAAAATGAGAACCTATAGTACTTAACCCGAGAAATCAAGTGCATTGGGCTGGGCCTTTTAGACTCCTAAATACCGCCCACTTAGAGCATTTCCCCTGCTATCCACAGCCCTGTGTGAGGAAGCTTGAGGTTACAGACCAGCTGGGGAGAATTGTGGGGGCGAGGCCTCTTGTAAACCGGGAGGAAGGAGGCTGGCAGGTGGGGGTTATCTGGGCTTGTTTTGCTGGCTCATCTGCAGTGTTTGCTCTGAGGCCTCCACATCTCTGGGGAGGAAAATTGTATATCATCCAGGACCAGGGTGTCTGGGGGCCTCTGTCACAGGTGCTCTCTGACCGCGAACAGCAGCTGGTGTGGAAGAGCCCGGGCCAGGAGATAGCTGGGTCCGTTGGCCACAGCTGTCAGTCATGCCCTTGCTGTACTTCACTCACTGGGCTTTTTGGTGTGGGGCTGACTGCAACCCTTCTCCCTTTCCCTGTGGGCTGAGGGAGAGCTCACACATCCAACCTCACAGCACGCATGCAGAAAACAAATTGTGGTGCATGCCTGCGTGTGTACATGCATGCATGTTTAGGAATGGTGCACATGCTATGCAAAAATGTACATATTTACTTATTTACCAAACACTTAAAATGGTGCTTACCATGCGCTATGTGCACTGATGTAAGCTTTTGACAAATATTAAGTCATTTAAATCTCATGACAACCTCATGAGACAGGCCTTAGTATTATTTGCATTTTACAAATGAGGAAATTGAGGCACAGAGAGGTCAAGTACTTCATGTAAGTTACTTTAGGGTCATGCAACCAGGAAGGGGCAAGTACTTGAGTGACAACTCGCTTGTCTGTACTGTGGTAAGATGAGTTGCCCCTCCCTGGCAAGGACGTCTGGCCTCCCCCGCAGGGAAGTGGCCCTGCAGACCCTCCCTTGATTCATTCCCTCGTTGACTCCCCCAGCATTTCCTTGCACCTCTTTATGCCAGGCCGGCTCTGGGCACAGCCAGTTGGACCACCCTGATGTTGAAAGCTTAGGGCCCAGTGGGGTTTTCAAGACACAGGCTATGGTGACCTAGAATGGTTTACGTGTTTGCAAGTCAGGCGTCTGGGTTGGATGCAGCAAGGGGCCCAGGGTTGTGGAGGGGAGGCTCCAGGAGTAGAGAGGGTTCCCTGAGCCTGGGAAGCAAGTGGTCCTGTGTCCACCAGAGCTGCCTTGTGCCCTGGAATGGCAGGTGGTGGGGAGGGAGGGGGTGTGTGTCTGTGTGTGCTATATTTTACTTCATTTCCTTCAGTCCTTTTTCTGTCATGTAAACACATGTCTTTGGTATATTTTAGAAAAGTGGAATCCTCCTGTAACTACTGTTTTGAGACTGATTTTGTCAGTTACTGAGATGCCCAGAGTTTTGTTTTAATCAACAAGTAGACTCCTTAACTTCTTTTATTGGCTGCACGGTGTGTCTCCCCAGTTAACTCACCCTGTCCTGGAGCTGGCGTTGCCGGGTCAAAGGTGCCATAGGCCTTTTGGTTGGAGTTCTCTCCTCTCCACACTTCCAGTTGTGGCCTGAGCTGTATCTGTTGGCACAAAAGAGGAGATTGGTTTTTAGATGACGTCAGGAAAGTCATCACTGAAGGTGGTTTGCTTCTGTGTGTGTGAGGCTGCAAGCAAGCCTGGGTTTCAGCACCTCCAGCTGCAAGGTGAGTGGTGTGGGACCTGGCAGTGCTCTGACACACCACTAGCCAGTTGTGAGGGGCTGCAGCCTGGTCCACACGACTCACCCTGGCAGGGTCTGTGTCCCCCTGAGGCCTCTGCAGCACTCGTGTGCGTGCACAAGCCCGCCCATTGGCACAACATCTCTGGGTTCTCCAGGCTGATGGTGCAGGCCTCTGCAGGGACTAAAGAGACCCATCAGTGTCCCCATTTGGTTTTGTCCATGTGCTTCCTCAGGGAGATACCTGCTTGGTCTCTGGGACAGTGACTCCAGCCCAGGAATGTGGGTTTTGCAAGAGGAGGCAGCCTGCACTAGGGTGGGTGGCTTCTGGGGACTCTGTGATTTTGTGCGGTCTCCGTTGCATTTGCAAAGCCATTATCTGCTCGAAACCCTGGGAAAGAGATGGGGCATGGAGATCCAGGTAGGGGCCAAGCAGACGGGAGCCCTGGGCAGTTTCCTGCCGCCTACGCTGTTGCTGCTGCTGTTGCTGTTCTTGCTGCCGCCACCACCGCCTCAGCTGGGGTAAAGGCACCAAAAGGGACCTCTTTGCTCACCTCCGTTGCCTGGGGCAGCAGATGCTGTCAGGGCCCCACCCTATCCATCCTGCCTCTCCTGTCTGGCATTGTCCAGCTGGCTGGGATCTGCACCTCTGTTCCCCGGGGGCTTTTTCCAGAACCTAGGAATGAGGGACGCTCTGCCCGCACACGCAGAGGCTAGGATGGAGCAGCCTCTACCGGGGTCCCCTGGGGGTGGGTGTCTGACCCCCGCCCCACAGCTCCCTCACCCTTGGAGAGGTTACTCTGAGGGGTGGCTCGTGCACGGTTTCCCAGTTTCTCTCTCGGACTAAGCTCCAGTTGCTCGCCTTGGTAGCTGGCTTGATCCAGCTTTCCTGGCCACCGTCCCTTCTCGTGCCTGGTCCCCCACCCTCATTCGTGTCTCCTGTCACATCAACCTCTTGCCCTTGAGTCCCTGCTTCAGCATCTGTGTCTGGGGAGTCCCGACTAGGCACCTGGTCTGTGCCCTCTAGGGCAGTGGTCCCCAACCTTTTTGGCATCAGGGACTGGTTTCGTGGAGGACAATTTTTCCACGGATTGGTGGGGTGGGGGGTGGCATGCGGAGGGCAGGTGGTGATGTGTGGCCCAGTTCCTAACGGGTTGGGGGCCGCAGCTCTAGGGGATGAGAACAGCGTCCTTTCTGTTGTTCTCCAGTGTCCTGGTGCCCTCGCCCATGCCGACATGTGCCAGGCATTATGTTGTCCCTTGGTTCATTGCCTCAGTCTCCTCCATACGGCAGGAAGAAGATAGTTCCTGGTGAATGTGGAAATCTCAGCGTGGAGAAGGCAGAGCCCCAGAGCTGGTGAGAAAGCTGGAAGCCCTGCAGCTCAGGGCTCAGAACCCAACACCGCCCTGCAATCCCCTGCCCTGCCCCTGGCTCCCGCCCAGCACACCTTGCTGGGGCCCTGCTGCGCAGGTGCCACGCTGTAATACGTTAAGAGGGAACACACTCCAGAGCCTGCCTTCCCGGAGGGGTGGGCGGTGGAAGCAAGCAGGCCTGCAAATAGCTGTGATTCAGGCAGGGTGTGAAAGGGCCGTCACCCTTGCATTTACTGCTGCTGCCTGGCACTTGCTGGCCCTCCCTGGGGAGGTGAACTGACTCATGCCGGTGTTCTGTAGGAGCAGGCCTGCATTTCCTCTCCTCAGTATCCGCAGCACAGAGCCCCTTGCCCGGCACGTGTAGGCGCACGGTGAACAGGATTGAATGGCGATCAGCGCCGTCACAGACGTGCTCGACACTGCGCAGCTCTGTCCACAGCAACTATCCCGTATGTTAGGAAGTGCCAAGTCACATAAGAAACAGTGCCGTGGGTCCAGGGACGGTTTCCTAGCCTAGATAACAGCACATGTGGAGTTCATTGAGGCTTGGTTGCTGGAAGACACAGAAGGCAGCATAATTTAAAAAAATGAATAAGCATTTATTGAGCATGCACTGTTAAACTGAACATAATCGGTAACCCTCATATTCGGTGGTGGTGAATGCGGCCAGTGCTTCCTGTCTGCAATGAAAAGAAAGTGGCTGTTGGGGCGAGCAGCCGTTCGGTGCTGCTTGTGTCTTAGAGGTGCCTGGCCTGCCTTTCAGCTCCCCTGGGGGAAATGTGCATGAATCATGCTAATGGGCCCCTTCACGTAGCACGGATTCCTGCGCCTCTGCGGCTGACTCCTGAGCACTGTGCTGGCCTCGTTACGTGCACCACACCCCGAGCCGTCCTCCCCGTTAACCTCAGCTCCGCGCGCAGAAAGCACACACTGGAGGGAGAGGCTGCTCTCGGGGACTTCTGCTTGCTCCCAGCTCCTGGATGGGGCACCGATGCCTGGCTTTGAAAGGTACCGTATTGCACAGGAAAGGCCTTTGGCTTCTAGGCTCTGCTGTTTTGCTTTACATACTTTTCCTGTGAGCACACTGTGCAGAGCCTGTGTTACCGTGAGAAAGCCTCACGGGCATTCCTGAACCCTCCTTGGGAAGGGAGCGGCAGACAAACAGGCTGTGCCTATCAGGAACAGAAAAATGCCTCGAATTAAGCTGTCTAAGACCAGTTTTGGAAGTGGGCAGGCTATAAATACGTCGTAAGTCAACAAATGACTTAGGTTCTCTCGTGGTTGGGATTTGGTACAAGTCTGGTTTTGTCACCCTGCTGATAAGCGTTCTGCCTTGTCACCTGTCTACCCAGAAGCGTGGTGGGAGATCTAACGTCCAGATGACCTTGGCAAGACCCTCCCGCTCTCTAGGCCTTGGTTTCCTGCCCCGTAAGATGAGGCAGTCTGTCAGACTGGACGATGACAATTATACCTGACCCTGATTGAGCCTCGTGGTGTGCCAGGCCGCCTCTGAGTATGCCACATGTACTCGCCCTCTCGTTTTCTAGGTGAGGAAGCTGAGGACAGAGGTGTAAATGACTTGTGGAAGCATGCGGCACGCATGTCCTTGCTCTTGGCTGGTACATTCCCCTTAGCCTTCTAGCCCTTAGCTCTGCAGGAGAAAAAGAAAATCCTGCTCTTACTCTTCACGACCAAGGCTGGTGCGAGAGCATTTTCTAGGCGGTGGCCCCAAACCCTTAGAGGAACACTTGTACCCCTTTGAGCAGGAAGCCCAAGAGGAGGGGCTGTCTGGGAACGTGGGCCGGGGTCGAAGGGGTTTGCAGGGGAGCAGACCCGAGTGGAGTCAGAGCTCAGGGAGAGCGAAGGCAGGCTGAGTTGGTGACCCCACCTGGACCCAGCCTGGCCTGGGCCCACTTCCCGCAAAGAGCTGTCTGTGGTGATGGGTGGTGTTCGTTGTAAGAGGAGCAAGGTTCGCTTCCTGGGGGGCAGTTGTGATAGGTATGCACCGAAAACTTTAAGGATGACTTTAAGAGAAAAATTAGATAGCTATATAGGTATTGCAGAAACAGTGTGGACCTGGGAGTTAGGAAATATGGTCACTTATTTTTAGCATTGACCTTGCTAAGTTCACCACCCCAGGGCCTCCTATCTCCAGTGGGTTCATGGATTTCAGACTGTGGGTGGTGGCACTCTCTTCAGTGGTGTATGTTGGGGTTTCATGTAAGATTTCCTTTGCACAAATCAGACACACAAAAGAGTTTGAGACCCAGTGGATGGGACTGTCTTCCGGGGGCCCTTTCAGCAGTGCCTGCAGACCCCTCCCTGGGTGTTTCTGTCCTCAGGAGGTATGTGCTGAATTTTCTGTCCGTAGGCCCTGGCTGAAAGGGGGTGGGGTGCAGGTGCTGAGCAAGCAGGGCTGGAGAGGAGCTGACAGAGGCTGTAATTAGGAATGAATTTTCCCTAACAAGTTGGAGCCTGCAGGTGTCTAGGCAAGCAACTGTGGCCATGGGAAGGGCAGGACTGGAAAGACCAGTGGTGACCACTTCAGATCCCCCCAACCTCCTGACACATGAGGCAGGTAACCAGCAGGTCTGTAAAGAAACATTTACAGTGGGGCACCTTAGGTCAGTACAGAGAAACAGCTGGGAGGTGCTGGGAGGCAGATTTCAGCTCTACATTAAGGAAGACTCCTTTAGTAGTGATGACTGTCCCAAAGGACTGTGTTGCCAAGTCGTGAGCTCCCTGCCTCTGGAGGGGTGTGGGCAGAGAGCTTGGCCAGGGCCTTCATGCATGCAAGAGGGGGCTTAGAACTTTGAGGTGACTCTGCACGACTGATTGGACCTTAGGACTCATTCCCTTTCTTCCTTCTAAGTCAGGGTGGAAAAGTGCCCTCCCCACCCTCTGATTTCCAGGAGTTGTGGCTCAGTGTGTGAATGTACCTAATTAATCTTCCCCAAATTAATTTCCTAACCGTGTCAGAAATGATTCATTTGTGCACCTGGTGGAGAGTTCCTCCATGATGGTCAAAGCCAAGGACAGGGAAAACCAAGTGGGGGGTGCTTTCTTGTGTGCCGGCATGGGATGTCCCCATGGCCCCGTTCTGTAGTCACCTTGGAGCCCTGGACACTGGGCGTAGAGAAGTATACTGCTGTCTCCAGCACAGGTGGGGGTGCCTCGAGGGTCCCAAGAGCCTCTTTACCAAGGGGGCCAGGTTCCCTGACCATGAGGTGCATCTTACCCAAGGCATAAAAGGGGGAAAAAAAGGATCATTCACAAACATATTCCTGTTTGTGGCTGAGAAATATGACAGCTGTTGTCTTGTTTAATTGCAGCCATCTTCCCTGGTTATGACCAGGGCCTTGGCTGGGAGTTTCTTCTCACGTCTTTGTCTTGTCTTCCCCACTAGATTTGCAGCTTTGTGTGGACAGAGACCCTGCCATGAGGTGCTTTTGCACGTCACAGCACTTACCTCCGTCCTGGGCGCCCAGGAAGTGCCACCTGCTTTGTAACAAGGACATAGCCTCTTCTTTATAAATTACTAGCACATCCCTGAATCATCTCATTATTGCTCCTTACAACATTTATGTGAAGCTGAGAAGGCAGACCACTCTGCCCCATTTCACAGGTGAACTGCCGGAGCTCAAAGAGATAAAGCAGGTTGCCTGGAGTTACCCAGCAAGGGTGTAGCAGAGAGGTCCAGAGCCCCTCTTGCCTGGACTGTCCCTGCTTGGCTGTGTCCTTTCTGCAGTGCCACCTGCCTTTCTGTGTATTTGCACAGCCCCAGGCGGCCGCTGCAGCCCAGCTGCCACTGGTCAGCCTTGGGGCTTTGAAAGTGCTGCCTGCCTTGGCCATGGTGGTGGGTCTGCAAACAGCCACCCACCTGGGCAGTCCTTGAAGCCGAGGTTCTGCTATGGGGCGGCTCCAATCTCTATGCCTCAGTTGATTGTGGGCTCTGCACTGAGCCTGTGCTAAGAAAATACTGAGAGTGGCGGCCAATTAGCTGACCTGCCGCCTGAAACAGAAGCCATCTCAGAGTCTCCGTTTAAACACACCAAGTGGCAGTAGCTCCCTTTCCCAGGCAGGACGTCCCTTTATTGGCTGTCAGATGTCCTTCCTGAATCACCCAGCTTGCCTCTGTGTTGCTTCTGTGTCCGCGCAGAACATCTGTCCACTGCCTCTTCCCGAAGCATCCTCCTGGTCATTTGAAGCCTTGTTCGTACTCCAGAATCCCTGTTTCTTTAATGCCATCTCTTTGTTGGCATGGCAACGGAGCCTCCATCCTCTGGGCGTCAGGACTTTGAGGGCCTGTGTCACGATGGGTCCCAGAGGACAACCAGGACTCCAGGCCTGTCTAGCCCTCAGTGGGGGACAGAGAGGTACTCTGGCTGCTGCTGCCTCTGAACACTATTTGCTCACCTCCAAGGAGCCCTTCTGACCCGCAGAGTTGGGGAGAGGGCCAGGGTCACTGAGTTTCAAGCTGGCAGGCGGAGACAAAGAGCCCCAGGCCATCATTCTCTCTCAGTACCCCCCACACAGCCAAATGGCAGGCCTGTCACACACCACACTATATTTTTAGCCAGGTGAATAATGAATGTTGAATTATGATGGAATAAGTACCACGTGGTCCTGCACCTGCCGCCTTGCTAAGGCAGAGAGAGTGTGTCTGTCTCCACTGTTACTGTGTCTCTAAGGTGGGGCCTTGGTCTTAACCTGGGGTTCGTGACCTTCCTCTAATGTGCTTAACACATTATATATAAACGTGGTGGGGCAGCCACAGCTTCGTCTGTTACCAGGTTCCCAAAGAGATTCGTGGCCCTAATACTGTTAAGGAAGCTGATGGACAGTCTTAATGGTGAATCAATAAGGAAATGGTCTGACTGGGGCCATTGAGAACGTTCTCAAGTGTGTTCGAGTGTGGTTTGCTTTGGAGTAGGGCAGAAAGAAGTCATGGGCCTGGCAAGAATCCGGGGCCTCGTGGGGTGCTGCCCCCTCACTTTGTGGGGAGAGGAGAGCAGTACAGAGACTCCTTGTCCAGCAAGCCTGTGGCTGACTGTTCCCACAGACAGCAGGGCACACGGAGGTGACCATGTGGCAGCGGGGACAGTGTGGGCCAGCCACTCCTGGAAGATGGCGTCGCACCACCTCTCTTGTCCATCCTTGCTAGCAGGTTTGAGCTGTGTGGGCAGGGAGAAGTCGGCAGGGACTCCTGGCGCGTTTCTGCAGCGGCTCCTCTTGGCAGCGCCTGTGGCCAGTGATCTTCCTGGAACGAGTTTGCTGCAAGCAAGGTGGACTTGGCCTAAAGCAGCTGTGGTTTAAGACAGAGAGCCTTCCGGGTCCTCAGGGCCAGGATCCCTGTTGGGCCAATGCTTGGGGGTGGGGGAGGCAGGGCAGGGGTCCTGAGTACGCAGCCCTCTCCCCCTGCACGGCCGACTTGCTCAATCCAGAGCCTCCTACAGGATCGCACAGAGGGTGCTGTTACCTCCGTGTCTCAGATTCTGGACTGGACCAGGCATGTTGGGTCATCTCCTGCAGCCGACCCCCAGGGAGGACAGCCAGAGAGCTGCAGTTAACTCGGACTTCTTGCTTCACTTTAATGAACAGGGCTGAGAAATACCTGGGAAAATTGGAATTCCAGAGTAGTATCTGGAGGCTTGCCTTTAGACTGGCGGGGCAGGGGCTGGCTCTAGCTCATGGTTTCCCAAACTTTCCTGATAAGAATCACCTGGGTTGCTTGTTAAATATAGAGTATTGGGGCTAGAAATCTGTTTTCTTAACAAGAGTTCCAGGCCATTCCTGTCTTCAGGCGAGTTTGGGAAACAGCCTGTCTACCATACCAAAAATAGCCGGTGGAAGAGGAGTGCTTTTAAACAAGTTTCCTTCTGCATGTAGTACACGAATAGGTTCTCCTTGTTTGAAAATGTTGTAACATTACAGAGAAATAAGTCTCTTTGACTCCCCCTCACCATCCCAATCCCTCCCTCCTCCCAGAAGAGGGGTCAGGTTGGGGTGTCCATGTCATGTCACAGGCCTTTTCTTTAAATTAGTGAAGATACAGGTTTCTGTTTTGTTTCTTGTAGGTAGGTACGATGATGTATTTGTCATTCTACAACTTGGCTGGCCTTCCATTCAGAGCTACGTCTTGGAGAACTATGTTAGTTCATATAGAGCTGCTGCTTTTTTTGTTTGTACTTGCTGCGTAATGTTACATAGTATGGAGCTAGCAAGGTTAATTTAGCAATTCCCTTATCGATGGATGTAGCAGTTGCTTGCAGCTTCTCATTATTATTTCAGTAAACATGCTTGCCCATATCCTCTTGTGCACATTTGGGAATAAATACTGAGAAGTAAAATTGCTGGGTCAAACTATGTGCATTTGGGGATTTCAATGGATTCCGCCAAAAGTTACCCTTTGGAGTGGCCCTATTAAGGTACATTTCCACTGAGGGCATGACTAGAGGACCCAATTGTCCACACAAGTGCAGCTGTCTCACGAAAGCAGCTACAGCTCTCACTGGTGCATATGGAAATGTGGCCAAGTGGCAACACCCACCTTCCTCCAGTACTTCCCTGTGGGCATGAACAGCTGCAGACTGCTTCCTACCGCAAAACCAAGTCCCTAAGATAGAAGCACCAGGGCCTCAGACTGTTAGAAGGGACTGAGTTCTATCCAGCAGCTTGTGCGTACCAGAAAGGAGGCATGTGGAACCAACTCGCGGGTTGTTACCAGCTCCGAGAGCCTTGTGTGTGGGAGAGGGGGGAGTGGGTGTACGGTGGAATTCTAGAACCCCAGCTTGGGGGTCCAGAGGTGAGAGCAGACCGCTGAGGCCATTGCTGGCTTGACGGGTAACTGTGACAAGGCCCTGCCCTAAGGGGAGGCTGGAGCAGGTCTCAGGACTACAAGCCTGGCTATTTTATGAACCTGTGGAAGTCCTTCAGGGGCTTTGGGCTGATCTAGGAGCTGTAGTTTTGTTTAAAGGCAGGAAAGGTACTTACCTGCGGCTTAGCGCCCATTCCAGGAGGCCAAGCATCCTGACAGCCTGTCCTTCTGCTGTTGGTCAGCTCCATATGGAGTGGTAGGACCAGTGGCCAGGGTTCCCACCTTGGCTCCGCATTTGTCCTGTGTGGCTGCTGGAGTCTCTGCCAATCTGAGACCAAAATCAAAGAAAAGCTTCCTTTGTGTCCAGGTGGCCTGGCCTGCAGAGAAGTCCTGGCTGGCTCCCTTTTGGTTGAATTGTTAGATATACAGGATTTGTCCACTAACTGGGGCATTTTAAAGCAAAGCAAAAACAATCCCACCGGGAATCCAAGCCCACATCTGAGGACAACTCATTCTCTTTCTTTTAACTTAGAAGAGCGGCAGCCTTCACACAAACCTGTCTGGCCATCTTGACTTACAGTGAGCCCTGGGCAACTTGGACAGTGATCACACTGCCCAGTCCTGGTGGCTGGGGCCTATGGCACTTCACATGGCGCTCAGGTTGACTGCCTGCTCAACTCTCCTAACACCTGGTTAAATTTTTATTCCCAAAACTAGGACATGATTTTGCATAAGGTCAGACAGTTCAGTGTAGTGTTTGCTGAGTTTCAGGTTGCTCAAACCTCAAATTCCCTTCCCTCTGCCAACCTCTCTTTGAAATTTGAAAGCAAATTGATTAAACATACATTTTTAGGAACCTTCTGATTTGCTTCTTTAAACTAACAGAATTCTAAACTTTTTTTTTCTCTTTTAAATGGAAGGATTTTCAACTGTCAGCAGGTATAACTGGAACCATATGTCAGCAGAGACCAGAGGCTTTTCCTGGTTTTAGGATTTGTAAATTCTTATTGGAACGGAAGTAAGCAGTGCAGGCAGCTGGGGGCCCTGTGACAGCCTGAGCTCAGATCTTATTTTAATTAGAAAATACAGATAGCGCCTGCTGAATCTCATGCCTCCCAGAGCTCCCGTCCCAGGGTGAACAAAGATTTGGTTTTATCCTGCAAGCCTCCATGTTCACAAATTACAGAGCACTTCCGAGAAGAGCTGGAATGCTGATTTCTAGATTGCTATGGAGACTGCAGCCCAACTCCCCCCCTCCCAGCCCCTCTGTGTCCCCCAGCAAGTCCCCAGACATGACGTTGTTTTCTTGGGGAAATATTTGTTCCCTTCCTCATTGCAAAACCGGCGGAGGATGTTCATGTTGAAAAGAGACAGTGAGGAAGTCTGGGACGGGAGGAATGAGATTAGATGTCATATACAGCAGCAACATCATTTTTCTCCATTTGGACGTCTGGTCCCATGAACTCTGAGACGTAGAACCCTGCACCTGACCAGCATCTGAACTGTTCTGTTTGACAGTGGTTCACGTGTAATTTTTTCACATGTGTAATTTTACCATGTGCTCTGCAAATGGTAGAGTAGAAATATCAAATGAGAGACGTTGCTCTCTCCCACCCACTTCTTTCCCTGACCTGGTGTCATTTGAGCTCCATGAGTCTCAAGAAAGGCTGCCATTACAGTGTCAGCATCTGGAAGCGGCCCCCACTGGGACGCAGAGCCTGACCCACAGCTGCAGGTAGTGGTCGCTGGGTGCTCCAGGCTCCGGTCTTTCAAAGATAAGCTGCTCTTGTTTGGGGAGCAGTGGTGGCCCTGTGCTGTGCCTCCCACTGGGCCCCAGCCGTGCACCAGAGACAGAGCTACCGCCCACTGCTCCTCCGCAGGCATCCCATTCCAGGCAGCTGGCGGTCACTCGCTCACCCTGCCAGGGCAGCTGCCATTTACCAGTCAGACACAAAGGATATTTCCCCTTCCCCTGGGGTTTGCGGCCCCTCAAATGCCTTACATTCCAGGAGCTGGGAGGCAGAGGGGAGGCTCCTGTGGTTTCTAATTAAACCCACAATTTAAATAACAATTCATGCAACCCTAAGAGTGCGTGTTCACCTACCCCCTCCCATGAGCGGCAGCTGGGTGGCCCTGGTTGGGGGCTGAGGAATTGACCTTTGCCAGATGTTTGACCAAAGAAGGCTAGAGGGATGTCACCTGTCAAGTTTGTAGTGAAGCCGGGGGGTTGTGGTAGGGGCATGGGCTTGGTGGGCTCTGTCCTTTCCATCTGGAAAGTGTGCCCCTTACACGGGTTAGGAAGTAACAGGTGGGAGGAGCAGTTGCCTTGTTTGCTCATAGCCTCCAACCAAGAATTTTTACTCTTCTCCAGGGAAAATGTGGAACTTTGTCTAAAATGTTAGAATCCCAGATACTCTCATGGGACTTCCCCACATCCAGGTGCCTCAGTCTTTCTTAGTCCTGGAACTTCTCTCTAGGGAGAAGGTGGGGGCTGGGCTCTGGAATCCCGACAAGTGAGGAGACCTGGAGGTGGAGGATCCGGTTGAGCCCCTGCCCCCTCTAGACCTCAGTTTCCCAATGTGTTGTAGGAAGGTCTTCGGGTTTGTTGCTTCCAAAGCCCTTTCGGGCCCTGGCAGTCTGTCTGTCCATCCCTGAACTGCCTTTGTGTTCTCGTTTGGCCTATCTGGGGCCACAGTCATCCTTACAGTGCGTTGATCTCGCCAAATTGTTTTCCGATTACCCAAGGCATGGTTATGTTCCAGGTTTGGGGAGATAGAATGCCAAGCTAATTGTCTCTAGACAAGCTCTTCCATGCCTCAACCAGCACGAGGGGCATGTCAGCATTTCTAGAGTTTCTGCGATCACGTTACCAACTTTTCCTCCACTTCCATTCCATGAACTGAGCGATCCGCATTCCCTGAAGATGCCCTCCAGGTTCTTGCCGCTGTGCTTAGAGCAGAGTGTGTTGCTGCCACCCCCTGCCCTTCTGTTCCCACCTCACTGCCTGGAGCGGGCCAGGCTGCGTGCATGGGCTCAGGGTGCAGCCCCGCCAGTATGTGGGTCCCGTTCCTCCCCACAGGAGATGTGGGCTCCCTGAGGACGGACTCCACCTCTGTTCCTGCCTCCCCTCCCCCGCTCGCTCACTTAGCTAAGGCTTTGCTCAAAGCATTGCTGTGAAACAAAAAAGCCACAGGTGGTCTCACTTACTGGGTCATTTTCCTCCCTGCAGGTGACCATAGCTGATGACTACTCAGACCCCTTTGATGCCAAGAATGACCTCAAGAGCAAAGCAGGAAAAGGGGAGAGCGCTGGCTACATGGAGCCCTACGAGGCCCAGAGGATCATGGCAGGTAAGCAGAGCAGCGGGTGCAGGGGCTCACAACCCAGTGGCAGGGTGGTGGGGAGCAGGGCGCTCCTGGGAGGTCCCCAGCCAGTCTCAGCCGGGGATGGCTTGTGCTGTTCTGGGCGGTGGTTGGGGAGCAGTGCCGTATTAAATCTTCCCCAGTTTTACCCACATCAGGAAAAAACTGGTAGGACACAGCGATAGTGCAGATACAGGGTGCCACATACAGGTAACCAAAGATGGGGGCCAAGAAGTAAATGGGGAGAAGAGGAGGAAAAAGTTCTGAATGAAAAAGATAAAGCATTTGAGATATAAAACTTGGAGCTTCCTAGCAGCTAGGGCAAAAGGGTAAGCAGGCTGGGTCACCTTGCTTTCATTGCCTCGTAGAAGGGGGCAGACCGGTAAAATTATCCCTGGCCACATACCCAGAGATCTTTGTTTTGGGGCTGCAAGCAGGTTTATAGGAAACATGGAGACTTTCCCCCTGTGGCTGTTATCCTGTTGGCCTTTGATGGCAAGACCTTGTCAGAGCAATTGTGGGAGGCCCAGAAGAATGTGGCCAGGTATGCAACATCCTGGGAGCCTGTTTTAGCCAGGATAATAAGGAGTGAACAGTTATCAGACATCAGCCATCTTGAACAGCCATGGGCAGGGTTGTGGAAAGGTCACGAGCAGAAAGAAACCTCTTGTGTGGGTTCTCTTGGCCAAAGATTATGGTGCAGAAACAGAAGAGCAGCTGTGCAGTTGTCCCCTCTGACCCTGTGCAGGTGGGGACACAGCAGGGGCACAACGCACTGCACAGTGCAAGAGGGTGGCCAGGAGCAGGTTGGGAGCTACCCAGATTTTGAGGCCTACGGAATTCGTGCCCTGTATGTCTGGGGATTTGGGGTACAGATGCCTCTTTTCGTGGCCCTCTTATTATTTGTTTGGTGTTCATGTCTTTGCGTACTTTCTCTTGATTCCTTTTGGATCAGGAGGATGAAGGGAAAGGAAGTGGCATTTACTGAGCACATTGCGTGCCCTGGACCCGTGCTGACCCTCAGCTTGTGGGGCTGCAGAGACCACGTAGGTCACTTGCTGAAGGATCTGGGTGCGAGCCCAGGCTCTGTCTGCCTCGTGCCCCTGTTCGTGGAAAGCAGTTCTCTGACCAGCAGTGTGACCTCCAGGACACTTGGCCACTTTGCGAAGGGCAAGGCAGGTAGCAGTTGACCAGAGCGGCTTAGGCCACACTTCTGGAGGGCCACCCCTTGCCCTCACTCACATCCTTCTGATCTCACCGGGCAAAGCAGCCTCCGTGGGCAGCAAGAGCAGAGAGCTGAACAAGTGTTTGGGGCCAGGGTCCCCAGGAGGGCATCCCGCTGTCCTGCAGCGACGCTGGGAAGTAGGCTGGCTGGTGGAGTCTTCAGCACAGATGTGTGTCCGGGCTCTGCAGCAATCCCAGCTGCCACATCCCGTTACCTCCACCGGGCTTGGCGAGACACCCACTTTGTGGGAGCACCAGGACTGCTGCAGCCCCTGAGCCGGCAGTGGGAGCTGCGGCCTGCACCTGCTTGCGCTCGGCCGGCCTTGCACTCAGTAGGTGTCGGCCCGGCCTTAAAGGAGTGGTGGTTACAGGAGTGACTTTGGGACACGGTCAGGATGTCAGAGCAGCAAGGAATCTTTGAAGTCACCCAAACCTAACAGCGTTGTTTTACAGATGGGGAAACTGAGGCTAGGGAGGGAGAGATACTCACCAAAGGGCACACAGTGAGTTGGTGGCAGAGTGCCAGGTGTGGCCTGTGCTCCACAGGGAAGACTTTGGGGTTGGGTACTGAAGGAAGTGTGGCATTTGTGTGGATGCTGGGGCATCCCAGATACGAGGCAATGGCAGCTCCCACGGCTGGAGCCCCTGCCAGGGTCCAGGCTCCGTGCTGGGCACTTTGACATACACTCTCATAAACCCCCTCAATGTCCCTTCGGAGATGTCCCATTTTACAAGTGAGGGAGACTGAGAGGATAAATCTCTTTCCTGGAGTCCCGCAGTAGAAGTGAGTGGCTCAGAGTGAGTGCAGGATGGGGCAGGGGCTGGAGCTCCCGCCCAGCCACGGGCAGGATGTTGTTGCAGGGGTCCAGGAACAGAAGGGAGGTGGGGAGGGGACATCTGCCAGGAGCCCAGACATCGCGGAGGGTCTGCCCCTGCCTGGCACCTTTGGAGTGGAGCCAGAGCTCCTGCTGGGTGCTGTCTTGGACCTCAGAGTTGAGTAGCTGTTTCGCTGGGTAGAGTTGTCCTGAGGGACTTTGGCTTCTTAATGAGGGCACACTCCATGGGGGCCAGGTCCAAGGCAGGGCAGTGTGATGTAACCAGCAGCTTGTTTAGACTTTATGCTTTCTCTCTCCGAAGAAGCATTCCATGTAGTATTCGCTGCTCTCTGTTTTCTTCCTAGCTTGGAGGCTGTGCCCAAGTTTCCCCCCCTTTTTTTTTTAAGAATGTAGGTGATTAAAGGGGACGTTTTCTCGTTGTAATGATCTTGCTGCAGCTCCCTGTGACTCCAAATTCTTTGTGTGTCATTCTTGGTCTGTAACGTCACCACGGCGATGGATGCAGGGGCTGGACGTGGGCTGGGGTGAGCCATCAGTGTCAGCTTGCTGAGTGATGGGAAGCTCTCTGTAGGGGAGAAGGTGGGGGAAGAGAGGGTGGTGGTGATGATAGCAGTGGAGTGGAGGTAGCACGGGAAAAGTTAAGTTTAACCTTTCAGAATGACCCCTTTTTGGATGATGTTGTATTTTATGTGTTTGGGTGCATGTAACTTCTAGTTACAGGGCAGCATCTTTGGTACATAAGCACAATGCTGACAAGAAGGCCGTGTGGGAGCCCAGGCTAGAGTCAAGCAGATCCGGAATGGCCACTTGCCACCTAAATGACCCCGGGCCTCAGTTTCCCCCTGCGAAGCAGTGGCCTCAGAGTGAGCAGTCAGTAGTACTTGGAGCCGCTTTTGGCTGCTGACTGGCCATTTGACCTGAGCAGCGCACTCTGCCTGTTTTTACCTACGTATGGAACGATGGGTCAGTGATGGTAACAGCAGTGAAGGCAGCTGGTAAGTTCTCTAGAACTAGTTTACAGCACTCGGTGTGAGCTCTGTCTGGGTCCTCATCAACACCCTTTGGAGTGTAGGTGCCCCATTTTACCAATGAAGAAACTGAGGCACAGAGAGATTAACTAGCCCCAGGCAACCCAGCGAGTTAGCTGTGGAGTTGGCTTCCCGGACCCTGTTCTGAACCACCATGCAGGGCATTCTCTCTGGGGCCCGCCAGCCCTGGTGCTCTGCGGCTTGAGTTCAGACTCCCTGCCTAGCACAGGCAGCTCGGGCTGTGACTAACTGATACGGTTTTGTCCTCTGCGTCCCTCATGCAGCAGGTGGCAGGGAGCTTTTTGCACAGGGAACTTGGCCCCGCCCTGTGGGCTGTAGCGGGGATGGAGGGCGTGGGAAGTGTGCGCGTTACCCCCAGGGGCTCCTCTCCCCTCCTTGCCTTGTCTGCCTCAACTTACCCTCTACGCAGACTCCACTTCGTGTCACATCCCCGTTCACAGAGAATACCGAGCCTCGGAAAGGTTGCATAAGCGGCAAGACCAGGATCAAGCAGCACCATCTGGGGCCCTCGCGAGCGGCTAAAACACTCTCACGTCTGCCCTGTGCTCCCAGAGAGTCTGAGGAAATAACTGGGAAACTGGGGCCCTCTTTTTAGATGTGACTAACTCTTCCCCCAACATCCTTTATAAAATTGTTCAAAGTGTCATCTCACAGGATGAATCACTTAAGCGTTAATTAAAAGCATTTTCACATAATTTTTAATATGTAAGCAATTACACGTTAAAAAGTCCTTAGCATGTTTTTATTATTAAATCAACTTTATAGCATAATAAGAGGAAATTAAAAGAAAGTCATCTCACACAGAGCCCCTCTGCCCTGACGTGGCCGTTTTCCTTGCATACAACTTGCCTTCTGCGTGCTAGTAGGCGTGGTCCAGATAAAGCCAGTCGCCAGTTTCAAAGGCAAGAGGGATGTGCTTTTGTATCGTCTGGTCCTCTGGCCTGGTCTCTTGTAGTGGCAACATGTCATCTAAGACTGCGGTCCCCAGCCCCCAGGCTGCAGACCAGTACCTGGTACCCGTCTGTGGCCTGTTAGGAACAGGGCCACCCAGCAGGAGATGAGTGGCAGGTGAGCCAGCAAAGCTTCATCTGTGTTTACAGCCGCTCCCCATCGCTCACATCAGTGCCCGAGCTCCGCCTCCTGTCAGATCAGCAGTGGCATTAGAGTCTCATAGGAGCACAAATCCTGCAAACTGCACATGCGAGGGATCTAGGTTGTGCGCTCCTCATGAGAATCTAATGCCTGATGATCTGAGGTGGAGCTGGGGCAGTGATGCTAGCGCTGGGGAGCGGCTGCAAATACAGATTATCATTCGCAGAGAGGTTTGTGTAATCATTTCGTTATATATTACAAGGTAATAATAATAGAAATAAAGTGCACAAGCAACGTAATGTACTTGAATCATCCTGAAACCATCCCCCCATCCCCACCCCCACTCCTCAGTCCATGGAGAAATTGTCTTCCGTGAAACCAGTCCCTGGTGCCAAAAAGGCTGAGGACTGCTGGTCCCGGAGAGCTGTGGTGTGTGTCGTGTTAGAGACTGTGTTCCATTTGGGGCCTCTCTGTTTCAGGAGAGAGGAGGCTGGAAATGTGGGTTCTAGCCCTGGCTCTGCCTTGGCCTTTTGTGTGACCTTGGGCAGATTGCTTCCCTTCTCTAGGCTTCAGTTCCCTCATGTGTAAAATCAGATTCTACCTTCTCCACTGAGTATCATGAGGGTCCAAAGAGGTAATGGATCTGGAACGACTTTATGAGCTCTTAGGTTAGCTGCCACTGTGGTCACAATGGGCTTCTCCACTGCCCTTGTCAGGACTGCCCCTGACAGTCCCTAGACGCCTTCTGCCCCCCTACCCTCACACCTCCTCATGGCACCAGCCCAAATCTTGCCAGGTGGTGAAGAGGAACTGGCCCCAGCACCCTCTCGGGAGCATGCACACTGCCCTGTCTTCCCTGAGGACACACAGGGCACCTTCTTGACAGCCTGCTCTGGAGGTTCTTCCTGGGGCTCCTGAATTCTCTGATTCTGGAGTAATATCCCCCAAAGACCATATGCTTCTTGGGGAAGGGGCCCTTTGAGTCTTGACTGGGTGTCAGAGAGGCTGTCTCTGGCCACCCTACCTGAGATTTCCCCTTCCTTTTGTGATCGCTGCCATGTCTGCCCCCTGGTTCCAGGCAGCACGGCCCTCCTGGTAGCTGGGAGAGTGCAGGGCCTTTCTGTCTGGGCCCCTGAGTCCAGGCTCCTCCCAGCCCCAACTCCGTGGTACCTATGGACTCTGCTCCCAGGATGTCCACGCACTTGCCTCTCTTCCTTGCTGGCCTACTCTGCACAGCTCTGCTCCCGCAAAGTGTCCCTGCACCTTGAGCCGGTTCACTTCCCACCGTCCTGGCTGTCTCTCACCCTCTGCAGGCCCCAGGCTCCTCCCTGGCCCGCTGTCCCCCTAAGTTGCCTCAGGCTTCAGCCTGTCCGGTGGTCCTGTCCCCTGGCTGGAAGATGGCTGGATGGAACTGTCAGGGCCCAGAGAGGAGCTCATATTGGCCAGGGTTGCACAGCAGCAAGCCCCTGGGTGAGTCTCCTGACTTCCCACCTGTGGCTCCTGGGCCTTGTTTTGAAAGGTGTTATCACCTCCTGCCCGGCGGAGAGAAGGCTTGGTCAAGGACTGTGCAGAGTTCCCTACTGGTCTATCATTTACCAGAATTACTTACCTACCAGACAGGAAGGAGATAATCCAGTGTAAATAGATTTTGTATTAGTCACCCGATGACTTTCCTATTCTTGAGAAAGTGCAGGGCTCACACACCCAGCCCGGTGGTGCTCACCTGCTGAGTGGCAGGGTGGGGAGGAGGGCCGGAAGCCTGGGTTTCCATGGTGACCAGTGGGCCCACTCAAGGAGTCACCTCCTATTCTATCACCCCACACTCTCCTCTCACCCTTGACACTGAGCACAGCCAGGTTTTCAGGAAAGTGGACAGTTATTGACGGCACACCTGCCGTGGGCCAGCGAGGGTCCCTGTCCTCCAGGTGCCCCTGCAACAAAGGGGAGGTGGAAGAGGACCCAGAGAAGCACTCGATGTCTGTAGTATAAAACAGGCCAGGAAAGTAGATATTGGACAGAGACATCTGACCTTGGGTGAACACAGGGGAAAGGACAGTAGGGCCTCCTGAGCCAGAAGGGACTGCACAGGGAGCGTGGCATTCAAGCAAAGTCACACCCGAGGCCTTGGCTCAAAATGACCTTCCCAGCAAGACTTGCCCTGGCTACTTACTTTACATTTCAACCCATGCCCCTGCTCTGTTTGATTTTGTTCCTTAACACTTGTCCTTATTTAGCATGCTACATACTTTATGTCTTATCTAATTTATTGTCTCTCTCACCCCTGAGATGTGGGCATCACAGAAGCAGAGATGTCTGTTTTGTTCCCTGCAGGAACTGCAGTACCTAGAGTTGTACCTGGCACAAAGTAAGTGCTCAGTACATAGTGGTTGAATGAATCAGTGCATTAATTCACTCTAGGGCCCTGGGGCTGGTCTGCAGAGTGCTGGGTCCCCCTCAGGAGCCCAGAGACCTCCTGTTCTCCTAAAAGTGTCAGGTTTGGAAAGTCTGAGTTTAGCCACTCGCTAAGTGGGTGGGAGGTGGGGAAGGAGCTGGCTTTGGCCTCAGGGTGGGAGTTGGGCAGGAGACTTGGGTGCCTTCTGACTAGTTCCGTCTCGGCAGCTGGCGGACCACGTGGGGATGTCTGCCTGTGCCTCTTCTCCCGCCTCCCTGGGCTCCTTGCCGGAGGGACCTGAGCTTAGCTCATCTTCATGTCTGTACTAGGCCCAGTAAATACTCGGTAAGTGAGTGAATGAGTGCAGGAATGCACGTCTGTATGGAGAAGAAATGAAAGAAAAGGAAACAAACAGTAAATAAACACTCACTGTAAACACTCTTTCCCATTTGGCAAGACCCACTTGCCTGAAGTCGCAGGGGCTCCGTCAGGGGATCTGGGAGATGCGTTCATTCATTGGGTGGATGTTTGCAAGTGCCTGCTGTGTGCTGGCACTACTCTATGCCCTAAGGTGTATCCGTGAACAAAACAAAGTCCCTGTTCTCTTGGAGCTTACAGTTAGTTGGCTACAGGACCAAGGGGGCAGTGTTGCCTAGCTGCGATTCCCATGAACTTGTTTCTCAGACACTGCCACTCTGGGGGACTGAGGCCTGGGAGTCAGGAACTTTCTCAAAGTCAGGAGCAGAGTGGAGACTTGTCCCCAGGGCCATGGCCACCTTCAGGAGGTAGGATGGTCTGGTGCTATCTTCTGGGGATGAGGGGAACAGCTTTGGCCCAGTGGCTGGCATGCGTGTTCCTCTCTGTTCTTGGGCCCCGTTCAGGAGCACAGGCGTGGAAGGTTAGCACCCAGCCTTGTAGGTATGAGGGCCCAGCATGCTGGCTGGAATCTTGCTGCTGCGCACTTGGCCACCAAGGGCCCAGACCCCTAGGAATGCAGCGCCTAACTCCTCCTCTTCCCTGGCAGCGGTGAGAGAAACAAGCATTCTACCCGAGGTAGAATAAAGGAACAGGAGTGTGAGATAGAGGAATTTACCTCCTCACCCCTGCCTCAGCCTTGCATTTCAGAATCCCAGAGAGAAATTAAAAGATCTGAAAGTATAGAAACTGATGGGAACACATGTCCGAAGTAGGCTCAGGAAGACTCGGGTCTATCTGCAGCAAAGTTCCTGCGTCCGGGACCCACCCAGCAGCTCCCTGCCTACTGGGCGGGGCGTGGGGGTAGTGGGGAAACCCACACTGCAGGGGTGTGGTGCAGTTCGGAAGTCCTTTAGGAAGTCGGGCCTGTCTGGGAGTGTAGGATGGATTAGAGCAGAGCCTGGTGTGGCAGGGAGACTGGTTCTGTGGTTCTGAGGCTGCGACAGTCATCTAGGCCAGAGCAGGGGCTGTAGGAGTGCTACGGGTAAGGCGGGGAAGGCGGGTGGAAGAACCTGCCAGTGGGTAGGTACAGCGCATGAGGGAGAGGGGAAGCTGGGCTGACGCCACCAGTGGTGTCCTCAGGTAGTGGGAGGATGGGAATGCTAGGCACCCAGTGGGGACTGTCCCCTCTGAGAAGGGGAAGGAAGTTCCTGGGAGGAGTCAGTGAGTTCAGGTGTGGGTCCCTCTGAGGTCGGAGCGGCCAGCTGGGTGCTTAGGAGAGATTAAATGTGTCAGTGCATTAGAGAAGTTACTGGGGTCAGGTCAGAGGAGGGCCCCAGAGTGCCCTAGGGACCAGGAGGCCACCCCAGGAGGGGTTGGCGTGCAGGGGCTGGCCAGGGAGACCACTGGCTGTAGTTCCTGTCCTTCAGAAGCCTGAAAAGTGAGATTCCATGACTTACCCCACACCTTATTATTTGACTAATTGAAGTAGGGCTTAGGCTGGCTTTCTGGAAGCTTATAGAGATGACAGAGGCGTGTTTAAAGGGTGCCTTTT
>RJWJ010013826.1:0-39264 GCA_004363605.1 Indri indri | reverse complement strand
ACCTGGGAAGCACAGATTCCAAAGAATGAAAGTTAGTGTTCCGACGTGTAGAAGTTTGGGATTGCTTATATAGACAAAGCTTAGAGAAGTTTAACAAAATTTTATCATCTTTGTATGCAATGCTTAATGCATAGTTAAAACAATCTAATTAGCTGAAGCTGTCTTTTTCTTTTAGGAAAAGTATATTTAACATTCCACGCGGAAGATGTAATTGTCATGGGGTCTGGGTGGCATCTGGCTTGAGTTAGGTACAGGACAATAAAGGAGGCATTTAATCTAGAACAAAAGATCAGTGATTGAAAGTGGGGAGATCTGGTCTCTGGTCTCTCCTAGTCATTTACACATGAACAATGAGGAACAGAGCTAAGCTATAATCTAAGAAACAGAATTGCAAACATGCTACATGACTCAGTCTCCAGGGCTTAACTTCCCCCTTGGCATAATATAATAAATATAGAGGGTTCATAAATTTTATTTTGTTTTACATTATCCATGTGGTTTCCATTGTCTTCTTTTAAGGACATTAGTCATATCGGATTGAGGGCCCACCCTACTCAGACCTCATCTTAACTAATTACATCTGCAATGACATTATTTCCAACTAAGCTCACATTCTGAGGTACTAAAAGCTAGGACCTCAATATATCTTTTTGAGGGATACAATTCAACCCATAAAAAATAGAGACAGAAATGTATTATGTGCTGACCATTGGTCAGGCATTGCGCTAAGTATGGAAGATAGAGCGGTCAATAGATTAGGTAAAGTTCTGGGTTTCACAGACTTTAGAGCCTGGTGGGCAAGACAAACTTGGATACAATTATGATAAAGAATCTGTTTATAAAAGTATGGTCCTTCTTAGGAGAAACACAAGATGCTCTTGGAATGTATATAAGGGGTTCTAAATTGGCCCAGGGTTTAGAGAATGCTTTCCTGAAGAAGTAACATTTAAGATGAACCCAGAAAATCAAACAACATTAGACAATAAAGAGTGGTAAAAGAGTAGCCTACACAGAGAAGAAAGCATGTAGAAAAGACTGGAAGTTGGAAAGCATATCACGTTCCAGTAATTCAGCATAAAAGTGTGAAGGAAGAGTGTCAGGAGATGTGGACAGAAAAGGTGACAAGGGTTTGACTATGCAGAGCTTTGTAGATGAGGCCTGGATTTCAGACCACACCTTAAGGGCAATATAAAGTCATTAAATGGTTTTATTACAAAGTTTGATATGATCATAAATGCATTTATAAAGATCCCCCACTTTGTGGAGAATAAACTGAAAGGAGACAAAATGAATTAGAAGGCAGATAATTAGGATATTTAAATACTTAAAAAAAAAGATATAATAGTCAATTTGATCAGAGTAGTGTTGATGGAAATAAGAGAGATGAGGCTGAGATTGAGAAATAAGTTGGAGGCTGCCTAATAAAAATTAGATCCAGTATGAAGGTGAGGAGGAAAGAGATATCAAAGAAAACTTCCACATTTCCGGGGTGAGCCATTAGGTGAGTGAAAGTGCCTTTTACTGACTGAAGAACCACTAGCGGACATTCCATTTGGGGTGTGGGATGTACCAGGAGTCATTTGTGACATACTGAGTTTTAAATGTTTGAGAAATATTCAAATGATTATATCAAGCCAGTAGTTGGATATAAGACTATACAGCAGGAAGAGGTGTCTGGGCTGGACACATAGATTTTTGAGTCATCAGCTTATAGACAGTAATTTAACTTAAAGAATGGATGGAATTATCTAGGCAAGGAGGATAGAATTAAAAGAGCTAAAATGGATCCCTGAGGAATTCCATCATTAAAAGGTCAGGTGAAGAGGGAGTACCAGGAAAAGAAAACGAAGGTATCAGGTAGATAGTGAGGGATTCTGGGTCTCCTAGGAACAAAAGTGGGTGCTGTTGCCCCTATCTTGGTCCTGCCCCACCCTAATTCTCTATACCTGGGGGAGGAGGAAATACCCTATGAAACTGCCAATCAGAACTTGGGGCGTCAGCTGCAAAAGAATGCAGAGGACTCTCTAGCCCACCGGCCAAGCAGCATAGGTACCATATAGTCCGGAAATTGACCTAGAACAACCTGCATGTGTAGTTTAGGCTCAAGTCATGTGACTCCCAACTGTCCAATCGAAGTGGTTCCAAGGTGACCTCTGAACCACGACGGAGGTCCCTAGCCGGGCACTATAAAGCAAGATGCAGACCATAGCCAGCCCCTCTCTTTGCACCCTTCCTTTGGCTCTCCCTTTGCTGTAACAATGGGTCTGGTCATCATCCGTGGTGTATCATGTTCTGTAATCCTGTCTCTTGCTCTTATTCTATAACCCTATCTTTCTCTCCTCAATAAACCTCATTTTCGTGCTTGCTTAACTTTGGTGCATCTGGTCATTCTTCGGCCCTGAGCACGCCAAGAACCGACACTTTCAGACTAAAACCTGACAAAGGAAGCTGACATTTTTACTGATAGATACAACTCCGGTAAAAAGGCTGGGTAGGGGCCTACGACGGATGCTGGATGCAGGGGGAACAACAACAAAAAACAGGCAAGGCTGCAAGAAAGTTAAATTCAGAACACATTGGCGAGTCGTTGTGTTTGGCTGAAGAACAGGATGTAAGAATTGATGTAATGAGAGGGAAGCCTTTAAAATTGGGTAGGGATCAGATCAAGGAAAGCTTTGGCGCAAACATTTGATTTTTTATCTAACCAGTATCATTTAAAGAAAATCACTTTAGAACACAGTGTTAAATGAACTGCCCCGCAATCAATCCCTGGGGCAGGGGAGTTAATTCAGGCTTCGTTTTAATAACATACCTTATTTCAATAGTGTAAAACTAGGTCCCACTGTAGAGCCTCTTTTTAGAGACAGATATCCTATGCCTTCTTCTTATACAAATGGATGGTTTCTATTTTATTCCCAGTGATGTAGATTTACACCTGATAGTGTAAATATGGCTTTCTGTCTCCTAATTATATTAATAGCAACATTGTAATGAAAGGTAGTCTTGGGTAAAATACCCAGTTAAACAATCTTTATAAAAAACAAATGTTGCAATCTACTGGCGGTTCAATTTCTGGCAGTCACACACACTTTCTAATTCCCTAAAGTGTGGTTTGCTTCTTCCATTGAACCAGTATAGGCCATCGTGGAAATCAGTCAAGAGCTGGAATTGAGTTAGTATCCAGCACAGTGACTGGAGACATTAGCTACAGTGGTAACCTAATTGTAATGTAATTCCAGTAATATGTGCAGTTAGCACTGAGAGCACAATTTAGGGTTCCCTGCCTAGAGTTTCAGGAAAGCCATGCTGTTATTGTAATGAACCCACTGCTTTGCTGCTCCAGTTTTAGTCCTTAGTTTTATTACTCAGGAAGAGTTTCCTGGTTGTTTCTAAAACTTCTCTAAAAGAAAAGAATGATAACGACTCTGCATACCACTGTCATATTACTTAGGAAGACTTCATAAACGTTAGCCATTACTAGCTGTTTTACACCTCATTAGCATGCTTTTTGCATGGATTATATAATTTAATCTACTCAACAACACTTGGGTAGACACTACTGTTAACTCCAAGTTTAGATAAGTTAGTCAAAGTCACAAAACTAGCGAGTGGAGGCGGCAGGGCTCAGACCTCCATCAGACTCAGTCTGACTCCATGTTATTGCTAATATCCTAGTCTTGCATTCACCAGCAGTTGCATGTTAATTTGCCCTCTCAATTATACAGCATAAGTTTCTTCAAGAGTATTGCTTTTGTCAAGTACTTGGCAGATTCACCAAATAACAAATGTTTGTATAGAGAAGGAAAAAAATTAAGAAAAGAGAATGAAAAAGGGGGGAAAAAAAGAAAGAAAGAGAAAAAGAGAGGAAGAGAAGGAGGGAGGAAGGGAGGGGAAGACGGAGGGAAGGAAGAAAGGGAGGAAGGGATGGGTGAAGAATGAGAGAGAGAGATAGAGAAAGAAAGAAAAAAGAAAAATAAAAGAAGGGACAATTACAACAAAAATGGGAATGGCTGAGCTTATGGTGAGAAATCTCTTTTTTAGAGATGGGATTTCTCTCTGTCACCCAGGCTGGTTTTGAACTCTTGGCCTCAAGGGATCCCCCTGCCTCAGACTCTTGAGTAGCTGGGACTGCCACAATGAACCATCATGCCTGCCTGGTGCTGGTTTTTAGCAGTTGGCCTCAGTTTCTTCCCACATGGGTCTCTCTACAGGCTGCTTAAGTGTCCTCATGACACCACAACTGTCTCTTCCAGAGCAAACCATTCTAAGAGGGAGAAGAGTAGAAACTACAATAACTATTTTGACTTGGTGTCAGAAATCATACCCCATTACTTCTCTGGGGCCTACACTGGCCAGCCATATTTCAGTGTGGGAGGGGACCATGCAAGGAGATGAGGCCTACTAGTGGGCATCAGGAGGCTGGCCACCACAGTAAGGGTCTAACCAGGACAAAAGAGGAGGTCAAATACAGGGAATTTGTTCCTTAGATGGTGGAAAAGATAAGCCAACTTTGGAAAAGGAGATAACCCAGATATCAGCAGGAGCAAGAACCCACTGCCACCCATCCTAGGCTGTAGAGACAAAGGAAGGAAGAAGAAGTGTTACCAAAGCCTGAGGCTTGGGTCCACTGATGGTGGCTGGAACACAGCTCAGCCTAGGGGCGTATGGAGACACAAAGGAGGTCAGGTGCTTTGAGAGTTGCTGCCGGAGGCAAGGGTAGGGGAAAGTACCTTATTTCTCTCTTCCTCCAACCCTGCCGTCTCCCTCCCTCTCTGGCTGAAGTAAACAGTATTTATTTGACACAGGACCCTTATAGCATTCAAGGTTCAGCTCATCTGCCACACAGAGCAGAACAGTGGAAAGTTGCAGAATGGAACAGAGGTTAAATAGGTTCAGGACTGATCCTGAGTAAGACTAGAGAAAAAAAAATATATATATATCTATTGTCTCTTGAAAGGAAAAATAAAAAACAAACTGTTCATATGCCATTTTGTCTAACAGAGCACTCATTGCAAAGATAATTCTATGAGAGCCCCAACAGTGAGACTATTCGTTCAACAAGATTCTGAGGCTTCAGCCTGGCTTACTGGAAAAGGAGGTCTGAATATTTTTCATAAGCCTAGGCAGGAAGGGGGAGAGCTGGGGTATCTAAAATATAATCCTCTCCCTACTACTTGTGCCTTCTCTCTTCTTACCCGCTTTTAAATTCATAGAACTTATCATTTCCTGAAAACAAATGTGTGTCTGTTTATTGGTTGATTGTCTGTGCCACGAGGAAGCCTGTCGTTTTCACCACTGTATCTCTAGGACCTAGAAAAGCATCTGCAACCCAGACAATGCTCAATAAATATTTTTTTGTTCACCCATTCAACAAATAGTTGCCAACTCTGAAATAGAAATGTGCAGACAGAAGGGGTACCTTAACTAAACACTGATGAAAATAGAAACATGAAAACTTCAGCTTCCTTACCTCAGAACAGCTGTGAAGCTTAATTTACGTTTGTAGGAGGAAGCTATTTTTTTCAGGACTTTGCCTGAAATCATACCCCTACTTAGCTCCCTCCCTTCCCTTTCCTGTTTCTTTTAGTCTCTTACCAATTTCTTCTGGGAATGATTCCTTTAACAAATGATTTGCACATAACTCCTTGTCTTTGGATTCTGCCATATACTCTGTGGTGACTCATAAACAAGAAAACCAAGACAAGGCCAAGTAAACTGTTTTTACTAATTCCTGTCTCATAGGATGGTTAGGTCAATTAACAGAGATCAAATAAGATAACCCTTGCATAGAAACAAGAGTATTGCAAACTGGTAGCTAGTTTTACTAGCAGCTCCCATGCACTCTACACTTAACATAATGCTTTTATTTATGGGCTCTCATTTGACTATCCTAAAACTCCTATGAAATCGACAAGGTTTTATCTTCATGCTCATTTAGAGCTAAGACTAATAAAGTTCAGAGGAAGAAAAGCAGCTTATATCCATACCAGTCGTTAGTGGCTGTGTAAATTTTGACCAAGGTCCTCAATCTCCAAGGCCATTTGTATCCATGTTCTAGTAGATTTTTAGCTCTTTTACTCAAAGAGATCATTCTCCATAAAAAAGAAGAAAAGCATATGTAAGATTACAAACTTAAACCTTGCAAGTTCTCTGGTGCCCAGACTGCATTCACTCAGCTCCTTCTCCAGGATGGACCCCAAAGGGCTCTGTCAAATTCCTAAGGCACTCCTGGACCCAGCTTGAAACCACTTCACTTCAGCATACTCAAGAAACTGCTCTGGCAGGAGCCCTGTCATCCCACAGCACAATCTAAATAAAGGAGCTCTGTAGCTCAGGATGAAAAACTCAATCACTCCCATCTATCACTAGTGAAAGGCAGGAAAACAACTGGATGGGTGTCCTGAGCACCTTAGTCTCCGCCAACTCGCTACATTAGATGTTATTACTAATGGAAAAAGGAGAGAGTAAATGCCCTACTGTGTATAATATCAACCACATGAGTCTTGATAGATAAATGTAACTTTTGCAAAGTTTATGGATTAGCCATCAGGGAAAGCCTCCACTGTATTAGCAGCCAGGTTTTCAATGCCACCCTGGATAGCTGAGCACTAAGATAAGTAAAGCAAACACCTATGCTCAAGGGAAGAGCTACAGTTGATCTTTAATGCTCTGGTCAGAGGAGACCTTCAGTTCAAAAGATGAAGAATGAGGTTCTATATCATTTATGGTTTCCCTTTGCCAGGTACTTTCTATCTGTTATTGCAGGCAAGGCCTTCATTGATCTTTTCTCTCAGCTGTTATTTATTCTCTCCTTTTAGCCTCAGCAAAGGAGGAAGATGAAGGGTCCAGGTACTTTGTCATTCTCCAATACTTATGAACAGTGTAGCACTTTCTTAATAAAAAAACCAATAGTTATTTTCTTCAGTGCTGCCTGCTATGTTTTGCTATGTAGTGGGAATGCAAGGCTGCCCCTGGGGGAGAGATATTGGGAAGGGTTGGAATTGGGAATATACCTGAATTGTTTCTCTTCTTTCACTTCCTATGGGATCTGCACCCTTTAGCACAGTTCCCCAAAATGCAGCATGTTCCTTCACCTCCAAGGCCATTCCCTTTTAGTATTTTGTGTGTATATATATACATACATATATATATATCTTTATATATGTGTATATATATAATATATACACATATCTTTCTCCTCTTCCCCTGCTCAGTTTCTTCAATCATAGGGCACCTTCTTCAATCACAGGACACCTTTGTAGCAGGACAATTAGAGAAGTGTCTTTGGCATTAGAAAGGCCCATGTTCTCATCCCAGTTCTATCACTTTTCAGCTGTGTGACCTGGGAACAGGTTCATAACTTCCCTGTGCCTCAGTGTCCCCTTTATAAAGTAACAACAGTTACTATCTGTTATTGCAGATACAACAGTACTCCCTTCCTAGGATTGTTATAAGACATAAAATAATGCATGTAAAGAACTTAGTTCTTAGTAAGCACTCAGTAAGTCAGTAAAGAATAATTATTAAATGTCATGTAAATGTAATTAATACTAGTAACAATAATAACTCAAAGCTATTTCTTTCCCTCTAAGGTGCCTTCTTTGATCTTGCAATAATCTGATTTAGATGTCTTTCTCTCGGCCTCTCTGGTAGCTTCTATCTACCTATACTAGAGAATTATGGTCGATTTTTAGATCTTTCTCTTCCTTTAGATTTTAAGTATCTAGAGGCAAGACTTATACTAGGTGATTTTGTGTACTCAACACATAACATGGTACCTGCAACAGGGTAAAATAAATGATTAGTGTCATTGTTTCCCTTGCTTCTTTCCAAAACATTAATCACTTCAATAAGCATTTAATATCTTGATTATGCAGAGGTGTTGTACAGAGGTGTTGGAGATGTAGGTATGGATTAAACAGAGAAATAGATTTATAAACCAATATCTTCAATTAAATGTAGTGCATTCTATACTGGAGTGATGCCCAGAGAGCTATAAGAATAGAAAGAGAACTCTAATGCACCTGAGAGTGAAGAGGTAGGAAAAAACAGTATCAATCATGAAGGCCACCAAATGGAATCTTGGAAGGTGAGCAATTGTTTAAGCAAGTAGAGAATAGGGAAAGGGCTGATTCTTACAGGCAGAGAAAATGTCTGCAAAGGGAGCAGAAGTACAAAATGGCATAAAGAATTTAGAGAATATCACACAGTTTAATATCCCCCATGATAAATATCAAGGCTGCGGTAGGAGAAGAGCCTTGCAAGGTGGGCAGAGGAAAGATCACAGAGGACCTTGAGTGTGATGATGGTAAAATGCCAAAACCCTGGGAAGTATGAGATACATTTTTTTAAACAACTCAGCCCACGGTCTTGACCAGCTATTTATTGTAAGAGGGTGACCTATATATTAAAATCCTCCTCTTAAGGTGGCATAGATCGTACTCAGCCGGGAGAGCAACTGAAGTGTTGGTATTCAAAGTGCAGTTCCCACCACGAAACACCTTACAGGTCGGAGCCATAAAGCAGAAGGAAATAACAAAGTGCATGGATAGCAAATTGCCTCAGTAGACAGAGAAAATGGAGCATGAAGTTAGAATTGTTGCTAACCTGTCACAAAGTACATGACGAGGAAGAAAACTTACCTATGGTGAGGTTACAGGAGAATGTCAGCACATGGTAATGAAAGTGAAACTAGCATGATCAAACCTAGCATCCCCTTGAATCCATAATTAAGGAAGTGTGAACTCCACAGTCTCTTTGTTTAATGTGTGGCATTCATTTATAATTAGAGACATGAACTGAATCCTCAGTTCTAATTGCTGTGATGAATATACTTATAGTAAGACTTTCTTCTGCATTACCTCTTCTAAAACATCTACTATGAGCCTATTAATGAGGATTAAAATGGACATTTTGAAATGTATTGTTTCTCTACCTGAAAACTGCATACTTAGTTTTAAAATTCTGTTCTGTAGCATCAATAAATATTTATTCATCTTCAGTATTTTTCCCAAGCAGTACTCTGATACCAAAAGACACCTGGAAATCCGAGTACAGGCAAAATTTGAATCATATGGTATACCTGATTTCTTTGCATATTTTTATAATTTTAAAATTGAACCAATATTGGGTGACTTTGAGATACCAGACACTGTGCTGTATACATTTTTATTTTATCTTGATTTAGGATTCCAGTAAAGTCATGACTTAGAGCTTGATATCACCAAGAATTCTGAGGTCCAGAGACGTTAAGTAACTAGCCCATGCCACAAAGCTAGTTAGTAGTGGAGGTATCATTTGAATTTTGGTCTGTCTGGTTTCAAAAGCTATGCTTTCCCAATATATAGTATTTGATGTTACTGTGGAAGATCTAGGAGGCAAAATTAGGACAGGATGAGACTTAGAAGAAATAAGTCCCCTTCTGAGGAGAGCTATGCCACCAGAGTGACTCTGAGATAATCTTCGGTTACTGTGAATGTTTGAATATAACGCAGAATCCATGGTTGAGAACCAGTGGTACACCAAAGTCATGGTTCTCTCTCACCTGGACAACCGCAATTGCATATAAACAAATTCCTGCATTCACTCTTTACTCTCCCATCTCAATACATTCCCTACAGAAGCCACAGTGAGCCTCTGTAAATATAAAACTAATCATGACAAACATTCCTTATTATATTTTATAGTTTTTTTAATAGACTACTTTTTAGGGCAGTTTTAGGTTCATGGCAAAATTGAGTGTAAGATTCAGAGAGTTCCCATATATCCCCTCCTCGACACTATACACAGCCTCTCACTATCAACATCCCACACCAGAGTGGTTCGTTTGTTACAACCAATTAACCTTAACCTACATGAACACATCATTATTACCCAAAGTTCATAGTTTATGTGAGGGCTCACTCTTAGCGTTGTATGTGCTGTGTGTCTTGGCAAGTGTATAAGGACATATATCCACCATTACAATATCATACAGAGTAATTTCCAGGCACTAAAAATCCTTTGTGCTCCTCCTGTTCATCCCTCCCTCTCCTCTAACCCCTGACAACTACTGATGTGTTATTGTCTTCATCATTTAGTTTTGCCTATTTCAGAATGACTTATTGTTGAAATCATATAGCAAGCAGCCTTCATCTTTGTTTTTAAACAGTCATTGTTTCATAGCTCTCAGTCTAAAGACCAAAATCCTTAATTAGCAGAGCACCTGAAGCCCTGCTATAACCTGGCAGTCACCTCCCCCTTCCCATTTATGTGGCAGCCCCAATGGCTTCCTTTCAGTGTCAAGAATGCACTTTGTTTCCTCCTGCCAGCATGCCCTTGCACATGCTGTTCCCTCTGTCTGGAATATTAAATCATACTCAGTATTCAGACCTAATTTAACTTGTCTTACTCTCCAGGAATCTTTTCCTCACCTCTCAGTCTAGGTAATTTCCTTTGATATTTGCTTGCATTGACTCTGGCCTCTTTTTCTCACTGCACGCATTTCAGTTCGTACCATTGTCTAAACAGCATATAATGTGATTGATGTGGCTCTCCAATCAGACTGAAAGTCCATAGAGCAGGGACCGCTCTATCTTGTTTACCATTACATCTCAGGCCTAGCAGAGAATCTGGCACATATATGTGAATAAATGAATGAAGGAGTGAATTTAACCAGAAATCTATGCCTAGAAAAGGACTTACAGCAAAAGACCAAGTTCTTTGGAATCAGATCTTAGTTGAATCATCTTTGGCACTAACTAGCTATGTGCCCTTGGATACCAGTATTATGGCTTTATTTTATTCTACAATTCTAAAATTCTCTTGTGCATTCTATAGGGATGCACAAGAGAATTTTAATTCAGGTAAAACTTTTCCTAGGCACTGGGTCAAACAAGAAAGATATAAGAATGAGCAAGAACCATGCAGTCCCTGACTCATGGTGTTTAAATAGTGAGGATTGCAGGGTTTTGCTTCTTTGTTTTTAATTGAAATTTTTAATGAGGAAACTTTGGATATACATATAGTTGTAAAAAATAATGCAAAGAGATTATCTGTACACTTTCCCCACCTTCCTCCAATAGTAACATTTGGTAAAACTATATTGTAATATCAAAACCAGAATATTGACATTGATATCAAAGTGCAGTTTTTAAATAAATAATTGCAAGTGCAATGAGCATTAAGAAAGGGGAAGTTCAAAAAATTCCAGAACAACAAAAGCAAAGATACTAACGTGAAAAGAAACAAATTAATAAGTCTGGAAGCTAGTTCAGGATGTTGTAAGCTATATGAATGATTTGGGACTATATCCAATATGCAATGGAGAGCTCTGTGGTTCTAAACAAAGGAGAAAGATAAGTGCAGAAAGATGAACATGGTAGGACTTTAAGAGTAACACAGTAGAACTCCCCACTTCTAATTCCACAGGATAAAGATTTTTTTAAAATTTCAGGTCTTTATTTTAACTAACTTTTTTTAAAAGTTAACTTTTCTACACAGAAAACCATTCTAGGACTTAATCTTTTAGACATTGGGTTATGGAACTGCAAACCATAAAATATAAACATTTTCAAATTTCTTTCTAATTAAAATCACAAAGGGCAACATTGTTTGTCCTTCCACTTTATCTAACACTGGAGAATTTTTCAGGAAGTAGCACATTATAATACATTGGGACTTGAGTATCAAACCCTTAAGTGTATTAGGATTTTCAAGGATATACTTATGCTTTTAGTAACTTTCCTTACATCAGTGAAAATAGGAATTCAATTGCCTAATGAATGGCTAGCCCTTAAAATTTAAACTTTTCTAGGGACTTTCTGTACACACAAATAGTGATATAATAAAGCTATACGTGAGAACTTAAATACTCCAGTGTCACATTTTGAGATTTTCTCTCTTAAAAAGAACAAAAATTCTGTTTGTTCCATGACTTTCTTGTTTTACTGACATCTCACAGGCAACTCACATTTTCCCTCAGGAAACTAAAATTTGTACACGTTCACGCGAGGCAATAAAATTACCAAGTGCTAAGGGAAAGAAGAATTAAGGGTGGCAACATTCGATCAAGGAATCCTAAGGGAAGAAATAAATGTTCTAATCAGTTCAGATAAAATACCTGCTTTCCCACAGCTCAAAAGGAAAACTCACACGGAGAAGGTCAAATACATCCCCAAGTTTGAGAGCTGTGAGCCCTACAGGGAATTAGTCCCCGGTGACGAAGGTCAGGGGTGTCTGAGCAGCCACAGGAAAAGACCTCTGGGAGCGCCACGCATCCTCCCCTGCCCTGGCAGCAAAGAAATTCTCCCTCCTCAGGCTTCAGTTCTCACAAGTTAGGAAACTCTCCCTGAATTCATTAGGGTTCTGACCTAAATGCATTCTCAAACGCACGAACCCCACTGACTGAGTGGGGACCATCTGCGTAGTGTGTGGCTGCAGGCAGAGCTGCCCAAAGACTGCTCTGGGGCCCGGCTGAGGTACCTCACGCAGATAGGACGAGATGCCTGAGGTCCCAGGTACTATCCCAGTCCCCACTGAGGGGACTTAGGGTCGAGCTGGGCCGGTGGGGTCAGCTCAGTGGGGTCCGCAGACTCTGGAGCTGACCAAAGAAGGCCCCGGGACCCGAGGCCACAGCAGGTTCCAACCATTACCGTCGGCTCGTGACACCAGGCGCCTCACACTCACCATTTCTCAGCTCTTGGGTGTCTCAGAGTCCTTCCTACGGATATCTCAGTACCAGCAGGTCACAGGGTGACAGAGAATGCACAAGAGCCACCTAGCGTCCTCAGGAGCTGGTCAGACACAACCGTGCCTGAGGCCAGATGAGACCTCCACACTGCGCATGCGGCGCGTAGCGCCTCACGCCTCAAGATCTCTTCGTCTGTGTGAGAGACAGAAAATAGGAAGCGCTGACAGTCTGCCTTCAACCTGTACTTCAACGTTTTTGGAACATACTCAGTAAATTCTCAGTTATTGCCTATCCTTCACTAATTCTTGAGCCCAAACCCTCTTCCATGTAAAGGAAATCCCACAGCTGCCCAGCCCCAGGACAGAGTACAGGAAAGCCACTTCAGGACTTTCTCTCTCTCTCTCTCTCTCTCTCTCTCTCTCTCTCTCTCTCTCTCTCTCTCTCTCTCTCTCTCTCGATAGGGTCTCACTCTGTAGCCCGGCTAGAGCGCGGTGCCTGCAACGGCAAACTCCCGCCAACTCCTGCCTCAAGCGACCCTCCTGCCTCAGCCTCCGGAGTAGCTGGAACTACAGGCGGCAGCGACCACGCCGGGCTAATTTTTCTATTTTCTGTGGAAGGAAGTCGCACTCTTACTCAGCCAGTCTCAAACTCCTGACCCTCAGCCAATCTTCCTGCCTCGGACAGTCTCTTCAAAAGCCGGTAAGTAGTGTGGGTCACACACCCGTCCCTGCGCCCCTCCCCCACCTCTGCCTTTGATGGAAAAAAATTTTTTTTTTTTTTTTTTTTTTGAGACAGAGCCTCACTCTGTTGCCTGGGGCGAGTGCCGTGGCGTCAGCCTAGCTCACAGCAACCTCAAACTCCTGGGCTGGAGCAATCCTACTGTCTCAGCCTCCCGAGTAGCTGGGACTACAGGCATGTGCCGCCATGCCTGGCTAATTTTTTTGTATATACATTTTTTTTAGCTGTCCAATTAATTTCTTTCTATTTTTGGTAGAGACGGGGTCTCGCTCTTGCTCAGGCTGGTCTCGAACTCCTGAGCTCAGGACGATCCGCCCGCCTCGGCCTCCCAGAGTGCTAGGATTACAAGCGTGAGCCACCGCGCCCGGCCTGGTGGAAAATTTTGAGGAACGGTAATCTAGAAATTAAACTGTTTGGAAGAGGGAGCTATCCCTGTTACACACTTTCAATATTATAACTTAAAAAAGGCAATTGGAAATGCTAATCAGAATTAAAAAGAAATGAAATACTGATACAAGCCGCTACGTGGACGAACCTTAGAAACACTGTGCTATGTGAAAGAAGCCAGGCACAAAAGAACACGTATTATATAATTCCATTTATATGAAATATCCAGAAAAGGCATCTGTAAAGACAGACATCTATAAATTGTGGTTGTTTAGAGACTGGGGATGGGGAATGAGGACTAACTGTAAAATGGCACAAGGAGTATTGTTGGGATAATTAAAACCTAAGTCTGGATTATGGTGATGGTTGACAACAACTCGGTAAAAATGCTAAAAATCCTTAAATTAGACATCTAAAATTTGTGAACTTTATGATAAACCATACCTCAATAAATTTGTTAAAAATTCATCTAATTTAAAAAGAATATGTAAAGTCAAGAGGTGCTTTTTTGATGAGCTATAAAGCATCATTTGTTTTTCATTCCTTACATAAAAAAATGGAAAAATTGTTTCTGCTTGTCTTAAGATGTATCCAACTCCATTTTTCTCCCTCTTTTGTGAAATAATTTATTTCCATTATTCTATAGGACATGGCTACCTTCTTTGCACCATTATGCTTTTCCTGGGCAGTTTCTGAAACATATGTTTTCCGTTGTTTGTCCATTGACTTTTTAATTCCTAAGTTCTTGACAGTAGGGACTCGATATGTGCTAAAGGTTTAAAAATACCAGACAAGAGGAACAGAAAATCTTTGCTTGCTGAGTTTGAGTGAAATCTAATAGAGGTGGGTGTGTGGTTAACATTTTTGCCACAAGATAGAACTAAATGATTTTCATTGAACTTTCTTCTCAAAAGCAGTTTAGGCAGATGCTGCACGGCCCCTGCTTCCATTTCTCAAGCACAGATGAGCAAATGGGCACAAGGCATCATGATTATAACACTCTCATGTCCCCTAAAGGACCACTACAGCAACTTAAACTTCAGATAAACAAGCCCTTTCCAGAGAAGATTAAAAATAAAATTAAGAGGAACAACAGCATCCTGTAAATTACCGGTTTTCAAAGTGAGATCTCCAGAGAAGTAGTGGCAACATCATCTGGGAACATATTAGGAATGCAAATTATTTAGCCACACCCAAGACTTGCTGAATCAGAAACTCTGGGGATGAGAACCAGAAAACGGCATATTAAAAAGCCCTCCGGGTGATTCTGATTCATGCTAAAGTTCAAGAACTGTTGCAGTGAACGTAAGAGTACAAACGTGGGTGTCAGACGACCTGGGTATGATCCATGGGACTGGACTAACATTGCAAGCTAGATTTGTGTGTAATATAGTTAACTTCTGCTAGCCCCAGGTTTTGGTAGGTTAAATGGCAATGGTAGAACTTGTATCTGTTTTCTATTCCTGTCGTAACATTACCACAAATTTAGTAGTTTAAACAATACAGATTTATTACCTCACTGTTTCCATAGGTCAGAAATTCAAGCACTGAGCTGTTTTCTCTGCCTCGGATCTCATGGGGCCAAAATTAAGATTCCTATCTAGGTACTTGTCTGGAAGCTCTTAGGGAAGAAGACAATTTCAAGCTCATTCAGGTTATTAACAGATTTCAATTCCTTGAGATTGTTGGATGAGGTCCCTGGGCACCCCCATCTTCAAATCCTTCTTAAAGGATCCTCAATCCTTCAAATCCTTGCTTTGACTCAACAGAGCATCACATTTTTCTCATGCTTTGAATCTCTCCGGCTTCTCCTTCTGCCTTTCTCTCTGTCATAAGCCAGAGCATATTCTCTGCTTTTAAGAGATGCGATTATTGTAGCCACCCAGATAATCCAGAATAATCTCCCTACTTTTAGAGTAACCAATTAGTAACCTTAATTACATCTGCAAAGTCTCTTTTGTCATGTACAATGCATGATATTGCCTCAAATTCCCAGAGTAGGTGGAATTCTCTTGAGGGCCATAACTCTGCTTACCACAGAACCCCTTTTCTAGGTTCCAGAATACCACAAAGGTACATAGATGCCTTGGAAGTGATGGAATGTGAGAAAGCATCAACATTAAGGATTCCTTGAGAAAAGTGGTGATAGAGTAAGTGTTGTCTTTTTTTTTTTTTTTTTTTTTGAGACAGAGTCTTGCTGTGTTGCCCAGGCTAGAGTGCAGTGGCATCAGCCTAGCCCACAGCAACCTCAAACTCCTGGGCTCAAGCCATCCTCCTGCCTCAGCCTCCCAAGTAGCTGGGATTACAGGTGTGCACCACCATGCCCAGCTAATTTTTTCTATTTTTAGTTGTCTGGCTAATTTCTTTTAGTAGAGACGGGGTCTCGCTCTTGCTCAGGCTGGTCTCGAACTCCTGACCTCAAGGGATCCTCCCACCTCGGTCTCCCAGAGTGCTAGGATTACAGGCATGAACCACTATGCCCAGCCAACATTCTGCTTCAATATGCTATTGTTTCTGATTTGAACATTTGCCTTTCTCTTTTGACTGATACTGTGAAATATGTACAGTTTTAACAAATATTTATTGAGCATTTACTACATGCTACAGACTTTTCTAGTCATAAAGATATAGCCATGAAGAGAATAAACAAAATTCCTAACTTCATAGGGTTTACATTCAGCATCTAAAGATATCATTGTGTAGTGGAAAATACACAAATAAAAATCTTCTGGAACCTCTTGTCTCCTAATGTACATCCAACTCAAGACCTGACATCCATCATTGGGTTCCCATATACAAAGTAATTAGACTCTCTGGGCTTTTAATCCTCTGACTGGAAGGAACCTGGGATGACTTACTTTATTCAGGTAAGCATCCACAAACAGGAAATAAAATAGTATTTAAAGTAGGTCCTAGGATGTTTTTAGAAAGAACAAGAATTTAAAAAGTAATCTAAGGAAAACAGGATTATGTAAAAAAGCTGAATAAATATATACATAATATAACATATATATAATATGTAGATGATTTTAACACAAACATCAATTGACCTTAAGGATATTAAAAGTTGCCACTAAAGAAAGCCTGTTAGCTACTAGGTATCTTATAGACTATGTGCTATGTTGATATGGCATGGTTAGTTTGGCATAGATGTTTATGGTACTATGGGACTATACAAAGCAGGTTGCTTTTGGCAAAAAGGACTTTCTTCTCTCCATTTAAAGAAAGAATGTTTTGAGGAGATTGTATAATTTGAAAATCCAAGCTAATATATTTGCCAACTCCTTGGCTACTATTGCTAGGGCTGTGACAATTATTATAGTTAATGAACTGTGTGGTTGTACTCATATTGCTGTGCCTGTTTCAGTTAGGGGGTATCTGATATGGAAGAAACCACAGACTGAAAAACTCTTGCTCTCTTGGGGCCCTGGACAGGTGAGCCTCGGATCAGAGTAGTGCAGATGGTCTGTTTTCTAGATTGTCTGTTTGCTAGATTGCTCTCCCTTACCTTACTAAATGAATGCCTCATTTTAAAGAGGTCCAGAAAGGAAAAGTGACTTTTCCAAAGCCCACGTAAAAGGCAGAAATCTGGGACTTGATGCTAAGCAGCTGAAGCTTTCTGAGCTCTCCTATAAGATGCCACCAAAAGGATAGAGAGAGACTCATTTGCCAGTGACCAACTTTTACTATTGGTGAGCATTATCTCTCATGTGCATTAAAGCATTCGTAATTGCATTGTGTGTTGGTTAAGTTTAGATGTCAACTTGACTGGATTAAGAGATACCTAGAGAACTAGTAAAGCATTATTTCTGCGTGTGTCTGTGAGGGTGTTTCTAGAGGAGATTGGTGTGTGAGTCAGTGGACTGAGTGGTGAAGATTCACCCTCAATGTGGCCAGGCACCATCCAATTGGCTGGGGACATAATAGAACAGAAAAGGCAAAGGAAAGGCCATCTCTTCTCTCTCTTCTGGAGCTGGGACACTTTTCTTCTGCCCCTGGACATCAGAACTTCAGACTTTCCAGCCTTTGGACTCCAGACTTAACCCAGCAGTCCCCCTGGGTTCTCAGGTCTTGGGCCTCAAACTGAGAATTACATTAATACTACCAGCTTCCTTGATTCTGAGGCTTTCAGACTTGAACTAAGCCATGCTACTGGCATCCCAGAGTCTCCAGCTTGCAGACAGCCCTGTTGTGGGATTTTTCAGCCCCCATAATCATGTGAGCCAATTCCTCTAATAAATCTTGGGACTATCTCATATGTCTACCTATATCTATATATCTATTCATATGTACTTATATCTATATCTCTGTATATCTATATATCCTGTTGATTCTGTCTCTCTGGAGAACTCTAATACACATTGTTCACTATCAATGCTTATTTATTTTTCTCACATTGATGTATTTCTAGAATACCTAGATATGTCAAGTTAGCAATATGGGGCACCGATACTGTGAAATGAAGAAAATGTACTATTAGTTTGCCAGAAGTGGTGAAGTGCAAATACTCATTTATTCTCTGCCCTCTTTTCGGCTTGCATTTAATATCAGAGAAGCGTCCCATCAGAACTTGAGATTCATACTGGTGATTGCAGAGTTACATTGCGTGCTCTGCTGTTTCTTGATTATAATTGAGTCACTTACACAGATCTGAGTAAAGGCAGGAAATCAACCATTTGTGATGAATAATTCCTGCGAATTGGATGCAAGACTACATTTTATAAATGCAGATTAGGTAATAGTTCAGATTCTCAAAAAGAACCCTATAGGTAGGTATATTATATTATCTCACTCAATAACACATAAATTACACACAGCTAGGGTGACTGCATGTCCTTATTTGTCTGGACTGTTGTCCTAGACAACAGTATCTCAGTTGGGAAGAAAAATCATGTGGTCACCCAGTACAAAGTATATATAATATGCATAGCTTTCAAAAAGCAATCCAGCCTTGTAGAAATTGCATAGGTTTTAGAGTCAAGTAGTCCTGAGTTTAAATCTCAGCTCTGCCATTCATTAGTTATATAATCTTGATAAAATTTTTTAATCTCTCTGGGATTCTGCTTATTCATAAGAAAAATATAAAAAAGCTAGCTATGACTTCCACATTAAGATTTTTGTGAAGATTAATTAATTAAATCCTGTATGCACAATGCCTGAAATATAACCTGGTGTGTATGGTTTTCAATAAAAGATGTTCACACAGACATACGTATATAACATATGTATATGTATAACAATATCCCCTGTTTTGGAATTTGCCTTTTATAAGAAATTCCACTTACATTTCAAGTAAATCACAAGCTGCATCCTGCTCCCTGCCCCCAAAATGAAATTTGTAATACTAGCTAGTTTTATCAGTAGAAAAGGATACATGTATAAAGTGAAATAATGGATAACGGTTAGGGCAACTTTGGCCAACCAAAACAAAGGGATTTGTTTCTTTGAAGCCTTTTCCTACTAACTCTATCCCCTCATAATTTCAAGTCTGCTATTCATTTCCTTCTCCCTGTCTCCTTCTCTCCACCTTCTATGATCTTCGAAGGAAGTAAAGCATGACTGCTTCTCCACATCTCTATGTCAGACATCGGTGGATGCATGAGCTGTCACAATTAAAGATGTTCTCAACTTTCTATGACAGCTTGAGCCAGCCCCCCAGAGAGTAGGATGTGTACTCTCATGCCTTTGGTTTTCTCCTTTAATGATAAACAAAAACTAAGCTTCATTGAAGGGAGACTTGTATTGGGCTTCGGATCCAAAGTCTATTAGCCCTTTGATGTTCTACCCTACTCAGCAATTCCTTTCTCCTTTTCTTCTGTGATGTCAGTGGCTCATTACTGTTTTTCATGTGAATTCAACCTTTCAATTATTGTCTACAATGCTAATATTTGTATTCAAGTTTATTTCCAGTCTGAAGATCCACTGATGTAGATAAATATCACATACCCACACTTCTTTTTCTTTTAATTTCATCACAGAATGACAACTTGAAAGATACTTCAATGATAGTTATTTTATAATCTTTCATAAATACTTTATCTAGATCAAGCATATGTGTTTCTAGAGTATAAATGTATTGTAATTTTTTAGGTACATATTTCAAAGAGTCTTCTAAATAATTCCAGCTACTACTTATACAAAGTCTTACTTTAGATAAATTCATATTAATTACTAATTTTATGAGTTAATGTATTTGGAGTAAAAATATTTAGATAAGATTCTTATATTCTCTTTTAGATAAAATCTGCTATCCTTCTAACATGATGAAAATCTTCTTTGGAACAAAGTGTGACAAAATAATATACAATATGATGTATACATATATACATGTGTGTGATAATATACATACAGAGAGTATTCGCAGAATGAACCATTAACCCTTTCCAGCCCACAAATCATTCTGTAATTGTCAATCTAGTTTTTCCCTCCTTCTGCATCCTATAGAGGAAAATACCAAGATCCACGTAATAAAATTCTGAGAAGGAAATTGAGAGAAAGAAGACCAAAGTCTTAAAGCCTGGGGACAAAAGGTCCAGCATTCAATATAAAAAGCTACAGAGTGTTCAGGAGGCAGATGAGGGCAATTTGGTCACACAGAGGTTCACAGCAAAATAACTGACACTGTCCTCAACCACTCTTATTTTCCCACAACTTCACAGTCAAACCTCTTCAAATCTTGTCAATTACACTCGTAAAAAGTATGCGGAGACCTTGGTTGAAGTTGTCATCATTCCATGTTTCCTAATTTGCTTTCCTACTACTATTCTCAACCCCCTATAGATTGCTTAAAACAGGGCACACAGAGTGATCCTTTTAACACATGATATTCAAAATGCTTTCATAGATCCCTGTCTCTCAGAGTGGCAATCAAGGCCCTTACTGCTTGGTAGGTTTCCAAGGAGGACTGCCAGATTTAGCAAATAAAAACATAGATTGCATAGTTAAAAATATAGAACGCTTGCACTGAACTTTAGCAAAACTTTGCTGTTCCCTTACATTTATATTACTCAATGAGTTTCCATTGCCTGCTATGGAGGAAGCCGTTGGGTGAATAGGTTTGGGCTGATGGACGTGCTCAAATATTGTCTCATGAGGGGGGGCCTTTCCTGAGAAAAACTTAGCATGGCACTTATCACCACCTTACAGATAATTATTAAAAAAATTGGCATGTCTCCCATCATTAAAATGTGTAGCTCCCACAAAGCGGAGAGCATAATTTCTTACTGCCTTGTCATTAATACCTAGAATATTACTTGCCACAGAATAGGAGTCCAGTAACTCTTTAACAAACAGATGCTTTTCAAGAGACTCAAGTAAAAACAATGGAAGTATTGAAAGTTTCAGTGCATTGTTCAAGACTGTATCACTGGGAAAAGGCAGAATTATGATCACAAGCCATTAAATCCAGCCTCTTAACCACTCCCTTACCTTTATTGTTGTGTTTTAAGTGGGAAGTAAAAGTTTCTTGCCTCTCCTGTCTAGATTTTGTTCTTTGTCCATTATTCATGATCAAACATTATTTTGGGGGATAGATCAAAAACTCATGAACTGAATTTTCTATTTTTACCCCTGATGCATGATGCTATTTATTGTATAGTCCTCAATTTTCTGATAATTCAAATGGATTAGAAAACAAGGGAAGCACTGATGATGGATATTGTGTTTGGGATAACATACAATATCTAAAATTCAATTATAGTGATTTATACAGTCTAACCTGATACAAACTGTATTACTCCCCACTTCCTTTTCCCGCGCCACACATACCTGCCTGCTGGAAGCTCATTAAAATGGGAATGAGGGGAAAAGGAAGAAATAATTAGTATAATTCTATAATTGTAATTCCAAGAAGTATGCTGTTAAAACAACTTCTAAACTAAATATTTCAAAATATTCTAATACAAAAGTAAAGTAGACATTAAATTTTCCATTTACCAAATGTGGAAATTTAACTCACTTTGATATCTCTGTGCCTTATCTATAAAATAGAACATTATTTATAATCATTTAACTATTTCTTTGTACATTAACCCCACAAAGGAGCTTAACTGATAGTAAGATAGACTTTCCTATCTGAACATATCCTTGAGAGTATTGAGTTCCCCTGGACCATATGAATGTGGTTAACATATTGTATTCTTTTTTATTAACTATTTTTTAAAAAACAGTAATGTAAGAAAGAAAAAAAATCACACTTTTTATTTTACTGGAAAAGTTACTGAGAAATGGAGGATTTTCATAATCTCTGAAGGACCATGCCAGATAAGGATCCTAGTCTTTCTATTCTCTATTCATAGCTATATTCTTTGGAGAATGATAATTCAAGCAAGATCCTATACAAAGAATGCTCCCACAGAGCTAAAAACAAACATATTAAAAATTCAAACTAATTACATCTTGAAGGAGAAAAATATATTTTTGTTACAAACATCCATAATCATTCATATGTGTGTGTATATATATATTATATATATATATACACACACACACACATACACATATCTATCTCTATATATATATCCTAATTTATGTGCAAGGAGCTTTGGTGCCTGGGTGAAAAAAGCCTAATGGGAGAAGGAAGTGTATATAGTTGAAGCAAGTGGATATAGCTGTGCAGTGATGGTTTCTCATAGATGCTATTGGTACCCCTCTAGGATCACTTTGGGCAAGTGTACCTATCACATAGAATTGTTTTAAGTAAGTAGTATAAAAGCTAATTTACATGAAAAATTTTGCAGTTTTTTGACATGTATCTCACACTCAATAATTAATGTAGTAGTTATTTTTTATGTCCTACCATACATTAAATCTCTGTGACGTAAAGTGTTTAGGTACCTTCTATGATTTTTGTGACATTTCAAGGTCTTCTCATGTAAGTCCTACTGGGCTCTAACTCCTACCTCCGCTGTAGCCTCTGGCCTCAATCACTATGGTTTGCAGAACAGCCAAGTTTTCTTATATGAGGTAATGTGCATGGGACCCAGGGTTTCTTAGCAGGGTCTATACAACCTCTAGTTTACCAGCAGATTGATTACATAATGTTTTGTCCTTTAAAAACTTCTTATTGGCTGGGTGCGGTGGCTCACGCCTGTAATCCTAGCACTCTGGGAGGCCGAGGTGGGTGGATCCTCCTGAGCTCAGGAGTTCGAGACCAGCCTGAGCAAGAGCGAGACCCCGTTTCTACCAAAAATAGAAAGAAGTTAATTGGACAGCTAAAAATATGTATAGAAAAAAATTAGCCGGGCATGGTGGCGCATGCCTGTAGTCCCAGCTACTCGGGAGGCTGAGACAGTAGGATTGCTCCAGCCCAGGAGTTTGAGGTTGCTGTGAGCTAGGCTGACGCCACAGCACTCGCCCCAGGCAACAGAGTGAGACTCTGTCTCAAAAAAAACAAAAACAAAAACAAACACAAACAAATAAAAACTTCTTATTTAGTAAATTCAGTCTTTGAGAGACTGATAGAGTCTTGAGCTCAAACAGTGGGAAATGCCACTGTAACACCAAATTTTCAATTTGGCTTGATAAAACGATGTAGGATTTTAATCTAATCTAGTAAGTCTCAGACCTAGCAAAAGATCTCAAACATGAGAAATAGCATGGTAAGGAGGGACTCACTCCCAAAAGGTAAGAGAAAAAATGAAAACTGCGACTCTAAAGGTGAAGTTAAACAGGAGAATACATAGGTGAGAATCCCAGCCAGGCCAGCTAGTTCTGACAGAAACTTTTTGTTTTATACCTTTTTCTTAAAACCAAAAGGTGTGCTAAGTGCATTCAAGTTGAAAAGGCTATTAGGCATTGTATTGAAATAGTATTACCCTTGGTCACAATTCCAATATTAAGAGTTCTTATAATATTAAAAACTTTTTGCAAAACATGTGTTGAGATATTTGAAGTCAGGGGACACCACCATTCATCTTTACATCTTCAGTGCCTAGCCTAGTTGTGCTAGATCGCTTCCAATTTCCACTCCAGACCCATTTGCCACTTCGTCCCCTTGAATTCTATGTATTGGTCTGGGTAGTGGATTTTCATAAACCACGCCAACAGTTTTCTGTGCTGTCTGCTTCCTGTTAAATTTGGCTAATGAGGACCTCCTTCAGGGACCCAAGGATGTCATGCAGGACAGTAATATCAGCATATTTATTTCCCAGTTTTTCTCCCTGTGAGATCACCTTGGGCTGGCTGTGTTCCTTGACCCAGAGTTACTGATTTCAAAGGAGTGTCTTGTCCACCAGTATTTGTCAAACATTAACATGTATTCAAATTACCTTGGAAGTTTGTGAAAATATAGTCAAATTCTATAGGTCTAGGGTCGGGCCTGAGTTTTTTCCTTTCTATTTAGCTTCTAGGGAAAGTCAATATGGCTATTCTGTGGACCACATTTTGACTAGCAAGACTCGATCTATCTCCTTCTGATTTCTGATTTCCTTTTCTCTTATCGCTATTGCCCAGTTGCGCTATTACGGTTGCAACTAACTTGTGGGTTCTGCACTACCCCTTGTGGTCTCCTACACCACACCTAGGCCTTGTAAATTATTTTCTTTGAGAAGAAACAAAACCTTCCTCAATTAACCCATAGGTACTTTCTGAAACACCTGTGCTTGTCATGTAGTAACAATTCAATAAATGTTCATAACACCAGTCTTTCCATAATACAAATGTATTTGGAGGTGGAGCTTTTTAAAAATATATTCTGTAATAGAATATGTATGTCAAAGAATCCATAACATATAATTTGAAGACATGAAAGAATGACTTGATTTTCAATAGTTAAAAGATTAGTGGAGACTTTAGCTTTTCTTATTTTCTGATGATACTATAATGGCAGGGAAAACTGATACCAAGGTAAAGGAGGCAGTCACATAATTGAAACTGCTTAATTTAGTGAGAATTTGACATTTTCTCCGGGCATGTGAACCAAACACTAGCAAGTCACAGTAGTTGGCATTAAGACCAACAATTTGGGAGAGAATATGACATTCCGGAAAGTAGTCATTATAAAACTTCTATAGAATATTCAAAAATAGCTGAACTGTAACATATGCTATCTAAGGAAATCCCTTTTCTTTCAAAGTATGTATTTAATGAACATTAACATTTATGAAATTTAGAAATGCTAAACTCTTTAAAAAGCATATGTATTTATTAAACCAGCCTAGGTAACCAGATTAGTTTCATCTACTATCAAATGTCCACCAATCACCTGGGTATAAAAAGTTAAATTGGAAAGACAGCTGAGTTTATTCAGCAAATTTGCTAAAATTTTATTACATACCTATTATCTGCTGTGCTCTGTAACAGATTCTGTGTTTGATTTAAATTTACATGGTTGCTCATGAGTTCGAGTCCCATCTTTATCACATAAGGACTAAGTGACACTCAAAAACCACTATCAATTTGTTGAAAGTAATTTTAAAAAACTAGTATATGTGAAAACATCTCTAAGCATAAAGTGTGAGCTAAAATGATGTTTTTTATAAGTATGTAATATGCATGAGATGTTTTATGAATATGTCAAGGAGGATTATAATTAAAATAGCAGTTTAAAGATTTATTCAAACATATATATCTTGATTATGTATATATATATATATATCTTGATATGTGTTGATTCCTGCTTCCTGCTTTCTTTCACAGAGAAGAGGAAGACAAGAAGCAATAGTTAAGGAATGCTACCTTCAGTATCTGTTTCATCCATTTTTAAAAATAGACTTTATTAAGAGCAGTTTTAGGTTCACAGCAAAATTGAGCACAAAGTTCAGAGTTCCCATATATCTCTTTTCTGCTATCAATGTGCAACATCGAAGTGGTACATTTTTTACAATTAATGAACCTACAGTGACATGACATTATCACTCAACGTCCATTGTTTGCATTAGGGTTCACTCTTGGTGTTGTACACTATATAAGTTTGGACCAAGGTATAATAACATGTATCTATCATTATAGTGTTATGCAGAATAGTTTCAAGTAAAAATCCTATGTGTGCTGCCTATTCATCTTTCCCTCTTCTCTAACCTCTGGCAACCACTAATGTGTTTATTATCTCCATAGTTTTGTCTTTTCCAGAATGTCATATAGTTGGAATGATAGAGTATGTAAGCTTTTCATATTGCCTTTTTTCACTTAGTGAAATGCATTTAAGGTTCATGTCTTCAAATAATATCATGTTCATTTCTTTTTAGCAGTGAGTAATATTCCCTTGTCTAGGTGTACCACAGTTTATTTATCCATTCACCTACTAAAGGACATCTTGCTAGCTTCTAAGTTTTGGCAATTATAAATAAAGGTGTTATAAACATTCCTGTGCAGGTTTTTGTGTGACATAAGTTTTCAACTCATTTGGGTAAATACCAAGGAGTGTGACTTCTAGATCATATGCTAACAGTTTTAGTTTTCTAAGAGTCTTAATTTTCTAAGACTTTTGGAAGACAAAACTGTCTTCCAAAGTGTCTGTACCATATTGCATTCCGATGAACAATGAATGAGAGTTCCTGTTGATGAACATCCTCACCAGCACTTGGTATTGTCAAGGTTTTTAATTTTGGCCATTCTAATAGATGTGTATTGGTATCTCATTGCCATTTTATTTGTCATTTCCTAATGGCATATGATTTTGAACATCTTTTCATATGTTTATTTGCCATATGTATATCTTCTTTGGTGAAGTGTCTGTTCAGGTCTTTTGTCCATTTTTAATTGACTTGTTTGCTTTCTTATTGCTGAGTTCTTTGTTTTTTTGGATACTAGTTCTTTATCAGATATGTGTTTTGCAAATACTTTCTTCTAGTCTGTGAGTTATCTTCTCATTCTCTTGACAATGTCTTTACAAAGAAGTTTTTAATTTTAATGAATCCCACATCAATTATTTCTTCAATATATCAAGTCTTTGGTGTTGTATCTAAAATGTCATTGTCATAACCAAGATAATCTATATTTTCTCCTATGTTATCATCTAGAAATTTTATATTTCTTAATTTGACATTTAGATCTAGGATCGATTTTGAGTTCATTTTTGTGAAGGGTAAAAAGTCTATGTCTAGATGTACTTTTTTATATGTAGATATCCAGTTGTTTCAGCACCATTTGTTATGTTCACCCAGTTTTAGAGCCAGTAAAAGATATTTGGGAAAAAAAGTAGGCAGCCACTTGGACTCAAACACATTTTTCTGGTGAAACATGAAAATAACCCCACTTCACTTGCAAAGAATATAACATGATATGTATTTATAAGTATGTGACCGACATGTAATATGAGATTCTTACACTTTTGCCAACTTCTTTAGGCCTATTTGTGTGCCTCTTCCCACAACTTCCACTTCCTATCTTCTAATCTCAGTCTACAGTAGCAGTTAATAGGTTTGAGACATACAGCAATTAGAGTAGCTTAAATGGAGTGAAGGAGACATACCAGAGATTAGTTGATCCCTCTATTAGAAATAGGAGAGGCAAAGAGATGGTCAAATAAATCAGCCCGTGAAATTCTGGACTCTGGTATTTTACTTTTAGCGATTTATAACAGAAATTTATGTGATGTTTAAAACTTCTGAGGGGATAGCATAGATGTGACTTAGTGAAAGATCGTTCTGCAACTGGTATCAGATTGGGAGACAGGGAGGCCAACTGGCAGGGGGGAGATGGTGGTGATAGATAGCAAACGCCCCGGTTCTGAACATGCAGTGGAAGTTTGTGCAATGAGGAGGTGATGAATTTGATAGATATTGAGGAGGTTCAATCTAGAATTTGGTGATTGATTGGGATGTAAAGTTTAGTGGAGACTTATTTTTTAAAAGTTCCAGGAGTTTGGGCATTATCTGGTCTCTCAGGACAATAGGATAGTTTCTTTATTCAGCATGTGAAAAGCACCTAACAGAAAAATACAGATGGCACTCACACCTGGCATTTAAAAGATCTTTCCTTCTATAATCATCCTGGTATGTATATTCCCTAATAATATTCTTGATAATGGTACAGTATTGTTGCATTAGTTTTAGAAATGTATTTTTTAGCTTCAAATACACTTAACCACAGCCTCAGCTGCTTTAATTTTTTCTTCTCTTCCGGAAGTTAATAATGCTCCTGAAAAAGCAATTAAACTGAAAAATAAAGCTTCATTTTGAAGAATAAGCAGCTTGCAACCTGGTTTAACGCTGAGACGGCACTAATAATGCAGCACTTATGATCTAAGGGAGAAAATGAAACGTCTTTATTATTTCCCCAAATGATGGAACAACCAGGGCCTAAAGACACACTATCACCATTTATTGCATTAGATAACGTGCATTTTTGTAAATGAAATGCTTACTTCTGAGCATTATACCCTCCACTTTAGTGATTTGGCTAAATAGTTAATTTGATCTCCAAACATAAAGAGCTCTAATGTCATTTCAAGACTCAGAAGCCAAGTGGAAAGGTGAAAGGAAAACAGATCTAAGCAGAGCCAATGAGGCAGCACCTACTGGGAAGTACACGATGGGGCATGAATACTCATTTGATTTAACCCAGGGAAAATAATCTTTGCATTTTAAGATTCAGCTATTGTAAGAAAACCTTCTTTCTAATCCCAGAACTGCTTAGAACAAGGCTGGGAATAAGACAGGCAGGTTATTTCGGTAAAATAAAAGTGAAACTTGGCATTTAATTGGGGGATGTAAGCCTTGCTTCTTTATTAGCCTCAAGGAATTGGACCCACTCTTGTAGCTGCCATACTGGGTGGTTGTAGCACAGAGGGTAGCCTTTCACAGACAGCCCTTAAGCCCCAGAAATAAACACATCTTTGTTCAATTTGACCCTTGATTTGGAAACTGCAATCCTAAAGAGAAAGCTCCATATTTAAAGTAAAAACCACATTAAACAAATGATTTATAGTTAATACAATGCCTAACATTTCAAAGCTTTCAACAGCACCACTGATGGTAGCAAGAGATGGTCACTCTGCTCACCTCTTCTGATAGTGGTCAGTAGATACTAGGGATGAAGATTATGTCCCCTAAAAGAAAGCAGTGTATCATAACTTACCACAGAAACCCTCACACCATATGGCACCACATTGATTTTTAGCCCAGAGAAAAGTATATAACATTTGTTTTCTTTTCATAAAAAGATTCAAGCTTCATGTTAACAGAAAAGAAGAAATCCATGCTTTATTCTGCAGTCACCACCAATTTTTCCCCTTGGCTGCTAGGAAGCTCGGCTCTCTTCGTGGCACTTATCTTGTTCCAGGTGCTTACTAAATACCATCTCTTCTCTCCCTAAACGGGGGTTTTAGGTATATTTTTATCCAAAGAATTTGGTTTTAACTTTTCTTATAGTCACAGTCTGTTTTCAGCTTTTATATGTATAAGAATGTACAGTTGACCCTTGAACAACATATGGGTTAGGGTTGCCAACCCCACCCCTGTTGGAAATCCAAGTATAACTCCACAACTTAGTTGCTAATAGCCTTCTGTTGACTGGAACCCTTACCAATAACATTAATAGTCGATTAACACACAAAAATGGACTAGTTTCTACATATATTTTATGCATTCGTTACATACCTTTTTCTTTTTTTCTTTTTTTAATGCTGACTTTTTAAATTGAGGTAAAATATTCATATAAAATGTGCCATCTTTACCACTTTCAAGTGTATGTCCCTCTCTCCCTCCTACCCTTCCCGACCTCTGGTAATCACCAACCTAATTTCTATCTTCATTAGATCCACTTATTTAGCTCTCAGATATGAGTGAGAGCATGGGATATTTGTCTTTCTGTGTTTGGCTTATTTCACTTAACATAATGGCTTCCAGATCCAACAATGTTGCTGCAAATGACAGAGTTTCATTCTTTTTATGGCTGAATAATATTCCCTTTTGTGTATATACCATATTTTCTTTATCCATTCATCCATCGATGGGCCCTTAGGCTGATTCCCTATTTGGGCTATTGTGAATACTGCTGCAATAAACACGGGAGTGCAGATCTCTTTGATATATTGATTTTGGATATGTATCCAGGAGTGGAATTGCTGGATCATATGGACATACTTAACTTTTTATTAAATTTTTGGATACTTCTAGGCTACATAGTCAGCAAGTTTTTTTTCAAATTGTCCCAAATCTCCAAAACATTTTCCAGTATGTTTACTGAAGGAAATCCTTGTATACTGCACAGTTCAAGCCCTTGTTGTTCAAGGGTCAACTGTACTTATTTCACCTACATTTCTGAAAGTAGCAACATCTTACAAAGCTTTTGGAAGGACTGAAAGAACAAAAGTGAGAAAGTGAGAATATCTGCAGGGGCAAAAAATGGAGAGGGGTCTGTTAATGCAAATATCAAGAAATTGCTGCTGCCCTGGACAGAAGTTCTAGCTGTGCTTCCCTGAGTTCTATCCATTGCCTTCTGTTTTCTAGTTGACCTGATGTAGTTTGGAGACTTTGAATCCCATCAATACAGAGGAGAACCAACAAAATAGCAAATGTGAGCCTAGGAGAAAGCACTTGATCTCAGATAGGTGGAAAACATTTTGAAGAGCAATATGAGAATAACATTTTTTTTAAAAAAAAATGCATATATTTAGCTCCAAAAATTTATTTTTCAGATCTAGAAAGGAATACTCCTCTATGTGATCAGCTTTATGTATATGGATAGGCACAGAAGAATTGTTCTAATATTTTACTATTATTAAATAGGGAAAAAAGCACAATTGTCTCATGGTAGAGTCATGACTAGATAAATTCTAGTATATACCCATATTATGGAATTTTACACATTGTACATTAACTATATGAAAACTGAATAAAAAGATCATCAAAATAGGTAATGAAAAAAATTATAGAGAAAATAGCTATGCTATTCTACAATTAATAGAAGAAATCTCTCCACATAATTTTAATTATGCCATGTATATTTATTTCCAAATTGTAGGCAAAAGAAAAAAAAACAAACAAATGAGCAAAAGCTTTTTTGAAGAAGGTAGGGTAAATATTTCCTGATGATAAAATACCAAATGGTCATGATTTCAAGCATTCCTTATTAGATTGGATTCCAATTCAGACACATAAATGTCTTACAATTTTCATTAGCTTCATCTACAATGACTCTTGCACTCAGGAAGGATGCAGTTATTTTTTCTTTTTTGTTGTTTTTTTTTGATATGTCTTTTTTTCTTTTCAATCTATGTGTCTGAATGTTGAATTTAGATAATAGACTTTATAATTGTAGTAATGGTTATTATTATTATGCAGAATTTATTGACAGAATTTATTGAACACTTAACTGTGTCCTGACAATATGCTACATAGTAAATTACATAGGATTACAACGTGAATTCTCACACTGACCATTTCATGTTAGTAAACTATAATGCCCATTACATAAAAGAAGAAAGTTGAAGCATAAAGGTGAATTATCTTACTTTGGAATAAAAACCCAGATCACTTGACTCCAGGGCCCAGGTATTAGCCACTGTCAAAAAGCTGTATTAGAATCAAAGATTGTTTCAAGACATGGGGGAGAGTCTGACCATCCAACCTACCATTATGCCCATGCCTATTACTGGATGCTACTGCCTGAAATATTAAAATTATTCAGAACTATCACCTTATTGACTTCTTTTCCAGGAAGACATTCTCATTGTTTTCTCCTTAGGTGGCCATATTAGGCCATTTTGTCACCAATGAGAAGTCAGTGATTATCCTTTTAAAGCAGTATCTTTTACCAGATAAGACCCCAAATGCCCTACTTGAACCTCCCTTAATTAAATGAATGCTACCTTAAGATTTCCAATCAAATTTGAATTAAATGCATGTAAAGGACTCTGTGAGCTGGGGGATTGTGTGTGGGTGTCCTCATTTCACACTCTTTCCTCTTTCTAGTAGATAAGCCCAGATAACAACAGACCATGACTTGGACTTTTAGTCATTTCTAAATCAATGGTTACCTCGATAAATTCATTAAAGTTTCCAAAACAAACCAAAAATGCCAAGCGTCTAGTTGTACATGTTTATGAATTTAGGACAAAAATAAATAGCAAATGAGACATGGAAAATCTAAAACAGGTTGATCTAGAATTGTTAAAGTATGAATATGTGGCTTCTAAAAGGGCCCTCCGCTCCCAATCATAACTATATTTACTGAGATAATTTGCCTGTAGTTGGGGGCCCCTGGTGGATATTACTTAAAGTGGAGGAGTAGGTATTTAGACTCAGCCCTTCTCAAAGGAAAGAGGTGGAATAGGGAAGGAAGGTGATTTGTTCATTGTTAAAAGGCATAGTCTTTTTTTTGTTTTGTTTTTGCATTGATTTTGGGCTGCTTTTCTGATAGAGCAGAACTCTGACCTGTGGCCGGTATAGGAGTCTGTGAGTGCTATCATTGCTGTTGCTTTTAAACTGCCTCTGACAGGATTCCTAATTCAAACTCCAAAATAAATCTGTTATTGCAAATATATATGTTTAGTGGTCTACAAGAAACAGGAGATTGATTGAGGACATTTAATAGGTGGCAGGTAAGAAAACAATCCACTCATGGCTTACCCTGAAACCCCAATTATATGTAAAGTGCCTTAATGAGGAAAGATGGAACAATTGAAAGGAAACTGCAAGAACACTCTTTTACCGAGACTAGTGACCTTTTTAGCATACTTGAAAATGATGATTCTTATTGTTTTAGTAAATCAAATGGAACATATTCTTTTTTAATGGAGGCCTGTGTTTAATCCCATCATTTGAGTGATTATTGCCTATTTGAAAATATATGCATGAGCATTACCAAATCACCTTATTTCTTTCTTCATTTCCTTACTTAGCTTATAAATACAATTGGTTCAACATCTTTAGAAAATAAATATGCCTACGAGTTTTAAGCCTGTGGTTTATTAGAATATAACACTTGTGAGTTATAGAGGGCAAATTTAAAATGCTAAGGATCTTGTTCAGTGATTTTTCTATTGACAAATAATCAGCTTTTCTGATGAAATATTTCATGATGCTATTTAAATGTATAATTCTACAGTTCCTAGACACAGAGTAAGATTTATTTATTTGTCTTAGAAAAGATTTTTTTTTTTCCAAAAGCAAGATCAAATAATTGAACCTCCTAATCTAATGCATGGCATTTAGTGTTAGGTTGATGCCAAAATGAAAAAGACAAAACTTACATTTTCGGGAAGTTTATATGAGCAAACATTTTAAAGGCTACATTAGGCATTTCTTTTTCATATTTGGATAGATAGTCTAAGCATAATTTAGGTTTCTGGGTGTATAGTGGCATGAGGAGGCATTTGAATAAATGACCTGCCTTCACTGAAAACAGTAGAAAATACCTCACAATAAGGAGGTTATAAAGTAGTTAACATGTGACTATGTCTAGGCAATTTATAACCAGTACAGCAGGGAATGAATTGATATTTTTATTTAACAGATGATATTTCAACCACTCTAGATGGCATATTATTTTTTAAAGAGAAAAAACAAAAACACTGTAAATTGACTTACATTACAGATTATGCCTGTCTATATTTGCCATCTATACGGCACAATTTAAATCGATATATGTCTTCTTTCATCTGCAAAAGGACTTATTACCTTGTCCTTTCGAGGCTCGCTGTTTGAATTTTATTTATGGATAGTGAAGAGCATTTATGGGAGAGGCTTGTAAGTACAAAATGCAATTATTTTGAGACCTATATCTCCTACCAAGTGGATACTGGGGAGATAAGATTGATAATGACTTTTTTTTCTTTCCAATGACTTTTCTTTTCTTTCTTTTTTTTTTTTTTTTTTTGAGACAGAGTCTCACTTGTCATCTGGGCTAGAGGGTGGTGGCATCAGCCTAGCTCACAGCAACCTCAAGGTCCTGACCTCAAGCGATCCTCCAGCCTTGGCCTCCCAGAGTGCCAGGATTACAGGCCTGAGCCACCGGGCCTGGCCAATGACTTTTAAATAAAAGCTGAGATGTGCCTAATTAATTACCACAATGTTATTTACTCTGTCAGTCAATATTTTTAAAGTAGTCATAGGAAGCCTATTATGTGTGCAAAGGATGTGTTAATTTTATTTAAAATGGGGAATGCCTGGTATGGAAAATGTTTTTCATGATCTCACAATGAATCAGCCTGAGCATAACTTAGGAATCACAGAAAGCTAGAAATGAAGGAATGGTTTCACTAACTCCAAGTTTCCCCAAGCCTCCATGGAACAGAATTTTTTTAAAAAAGGAAAATCATATGCATTTATACAATTTAGAATCCGTTTTTAGTTTGTTTGTTTTTAGCTTCATTAGTAAAGATGTCTGGGAAAGATCTGCGTTTGGTAATTATGTATGGAAATCCTGAAATATGGGAGACTTTGCAATGTGTAGTACTTTCTTAATGATTTTTTATTCAGCTCGGAGAAACAGAGAGGAGAAAGGAAAAATAATGTCATGTTCCAACAACTCGTTTTGGTGTTATGAAACTCCCCAGTAGGCCCAATTTGAAATATGACACTATTTTTTTTCTAATCTAGTGCAATCTTTTAAAGTACTTAAGACAGGTATTGGTAACTCAATAATTTTTTATTTTGATATATTTAAAAAAATTTATATTCTATAAATTCTCAAAAATCTTGTTTATCTCAATGTTTGCATTTAAAAGAGACATGGAAATATTAGACAAGACAATTTTGGTTTTATGTTGTATAAGACCAATGCAGAAAACAATACTCCTATATTCTACATGTCTCTTTGTCAAGACTTCAGCAATTCATGGGGTAATTCAATTCTGAGTCAGTTACACAGCGATGCAGGCCATTTTTTCCCATTTGGGTGGTTGACATCTAATATAGATAACTACTTTCTAGCCCGCGAGCATTCAGCAAAACAAAATATGTCAAGGAATCTGATCATAAATTATTATTTTTCTATGAGGAATTCTGAAAAGCAGGTTGATTTTAGAAGTTAATATATTAGTGTCTTCATACATCAGTGTAAAAACATACTGTAATTTACTTTAAATTATTATTAGAAGGAAAAAAAAAAACCAAAAATATGCCACCATGACATAAATGCAAATATAGTATCAATTAGTTCAGATATAGTACTTGACATTCAAAGATGATTTATCCTAATTCAGCCACATCATATTTAGTTATCTTTTTTTAAAGTTGGCTAAAATCAGAAAACTAATGTACATTCAGGTCATATAGTAAAGAGTCAGGATGAAGTGAAAAAAAGAAGTGAGACCAAAAAAAATTTAATTTAAATTTTATATTCTTCATAATACATTAAATATATACATGTAAACAGGTCAACTTTTTAAAAATGTGTTTATATTATATAGGATTATCTGATATATTTGAATTTATCGTACCCCAAATGTTATTACAATATGAAAATACATCTTTCCTTCAAAACATAAAGATTGAGTAAATTTTAAATGAAATATTTTGTCAATCAAATTTGAAGTTTGAAGGGTGAAAATATTTGGCTAAATATCTGTAACTTTATCCACATAATAGTTTTGTCTGCTCATTTTTTTTGTATTCTCTCCAATTTTCAAGCTCCATTTAAATTTCTTTCAGAAAAAAAAAATTTCATTTCATTGTCACTCACCATAGAAATATCTCCCAACTCTAACCTAAAGTCTTCAATTCCACCTGATGACTAAGAACTTTTAAAAAAGAGAAAGCTTTCTCATTCTCAGAGTAATTTGGTGCATATCACCAAATAGTCTTTCATTTTTGTGTGCAAATGTTGTTTCTTCAAAAGTAGAAGCAGTGCGGTGTCTTAGCCTCTTTTTCATGTCACACAAAGCTGGGCATATTCTTGATGTTTGTTGAATAAATACATATTTAATAATTGTGGTGTTAGGATTTTTTTCACTCAGATGCACCTGTTTTTATAGAGACTATATTTTGAATTCAACTGATTTCTTATTTTAGGGTCCTACTGAATTATCTTGTTCTGGTTGCTTTTACATACTTTTAAATAGCCATTAGTTCTTGAAACAGCAAGGAGTTAGTTTTCTCCTCTGAAGATTGAAATTGAAGGAAACATGGAAACCAACTTCTCTGGCTACAGTAAGAGGTAAATAGGTGCAATATAATATGGAGAAATCAAATGTTTTCCCTGACATCTATTAACCCTCTAACCTGGTACTGATTCTCTTCACTTCTCTGCACTTATTTTCCTCATCTATAAAACAGGGACTTTTTGGCATGTATTTTTAAAAAATAAACTTAATTTTTAGAACAGCTTTGGATTTTTTAAAAAAATGCAAGGATAGCACAGAGTTCCAATACACCTTGCACCCAGTTTCCCTATCACTAACATCTTACATTAGTACAGTACATTCATAACAATTAATGAACCAATATTGATACAATATTACTAACTAAAGTCCATACTTAGATTTTCTTAGTTTCTTTTCTTAATGTCCTTTTTCTGTTTTAGGATCCCATCAAGGAGATCACATTACATTTAGCTCTCATGTCTTCCTCAGCTCCTCTTGACTCTGCTGACTGTGTCTCAGACTTTTTTATTTTGTTTTTGATGACTTGGACAGTTTTAAGGAGTACTAGTCAAGTGTTTTGTAAAAAATCCTTCTGTTGGGTTTTGTCTAATGTTTTTATCATGATTAGACTGGTGTTATGGGTTTTTAAGAGGAAGACCACAATTCAGTGAGTTGCTCATTGAAATGGAAAATTCATGAATGTTTAGGTGCTAGATATGAGAACTAATCATTTCATGCTATCAGACATTAAAAACTAGCTCTAAGAATAGGAAATAATGAGTCCAAAAGTCTTTACAGAGTTGGCTAATGTCAGACCCTGTTTTCATTTGGCAGAAAAAAATCTTCATTTGAGTCCAGTAGAGTTTTTGCCTCCCAGGGTCACTCAAAATTTACGCTCCTTTATCTGCTTCACATGCTTAGAGTGAAACACAACAATTAGTTTTGACCTATTCTAAGTAAGTGCTGTTTACAGAAAATTTACCTTTCACAGCATCTAAATCAAATGATGGATTGAGTTAGAAGGTTTCAAGAAAAGAAACCTTTGAGTTTGGTATTGAATGTTTAATAGGCAAAAGTTAGGCTAGTATATAGAAAAGTTATTTTAAAAATGGGGGAAAAAAGAGACCTACATATGCAAAGGCACAGAGGCATGTTAAATTTTGATTAAAAAAAATTTCAGTTTATTAGAAAAGATTTCCTCCTTCAATTTATATTTTTTCGTGTCTCAAAAATAACATTTTTGGCAGTGCTGATTTTTGGAACGTTAGTATTATGAGCTCTATAAACCACCTCCCCAGCAAAACAAACATAACTGATGAAAAGTATTTAAAAATAACCATTTAAAGTCTCTGAAAATTATCTTAAAAGCATTCTGCAAATAGAGAGCATTTATTCAAGAAAATCTACTAAATCTCAATAAAAACAGTGAAAATCTGTAGCATTTGAACATCAATACACTCTCTCCTCCATCTCCAACTTAGTATGGTGGAAGCTCTATTCCTGGTGGGTAAAGTCAAGAACACAGGGCTCCCACTCCTTCCAGCCCCCTTTTAATACTATAGTCTCTTCATAGGAGTACCAGTCCACCAATACTTCTCACCCTCCACAGCTTCATGCATTAGATGCATTATTCAAGTCAAGAGTAGCTAATAGGTCTGCGTCCCTTCTTCCCATCCATCCCTACTTGTAGCATGGAAGCCCTATCCCAGATACACCAGGCCAGAAATACTGATCAAGGGACCCAGAATAATCAAAGTAATGTTGAAAAGGAAAAACAAAATTGAATTACAGGCATTTTCCAACTTCAAAACTTACTATAAAGCTACAGTAATAAGACAGTGATGTACTGGCCTAAGGATAAACATATAGCTCTATAGAATGTAATTGAGAGCCCCCAAATTAATTCTCAGACTTACGGTCAATTGATTTTTGACTAGGGTGCCAAGACAATTCAAGGAGGCTAAGAGTAACCTTTTCAACAAACAGTATTTTATATCTCCACACAAAAGAGGAAAATTGGACCCCTACCTCATGGCATACACAAAAATTAATTTAAAATGCATCATAGACTTAAATGTAATAGCTAGAACTATGGAGTTCTTAGAAGAAAACATAAACAAATCTTTATGACCTTGGTTTAGGAAATGGCTTCTTAGGTATGACACAAAAAGTTCAAATAACAAAAGGAAAAACAGATAAATAGGACTTCAAATTTAAAAAGTATGTGCATCCAAAGACACTATGAAGAAAGTGAATAGACAAGCTACAGACTAGAAAAAAAATAATTACACATCATATAACTGATGAGGGTATGATATCCAGATTGTATAATACACTTTTGCCACTGGATAATAAAAAGACAAATAATTCAATTACAAATGGACAAAGAATTTAAATAGACATTTCTCCAAGGAAGAGATATACACATGGCAATTAAGCACATGAAAAGATGTTCAACATCATTAGTTATTAAGGAAATGCAAATCAAATCATGAGACACTACTTCACATCCACAAAGATGCATATAAGCCAAAAGGCAAAGTGTTGGAGAGCATGTGAGGAGATTGGAACACTGATACATTGCTATTGGAATAGTAAAATAGTACAGTCATGTCAGAAAACAGTCAGTTACTAAAGAGGTTAGTCGGTGTTTCCATATGACCCAGCAGTTCCACTCCTAGGTTATACATCCCCCCAATATAAAAATGTATGTTCAACAAAAACTTGTAGTTGACTATTTATAGCAACATTATTCATAATAGCCAAAAAGTAGAAATAACCTAAATGTCCATCAAATGGTGATGGGTAAACAATTATGAGATATATATATATATATATATATATATATATATATATATATATTCAATGGAATATTATTCTGCCATAGAAAGGAATGAAATGCTGATACATTCGACAACATGGATGGACCTTGAAAATATTATGCTAAGTGAAAAGCATCCAGTCACAAAAGATCCAATAGGTGTATGATTTTATTTGTATTAAATGTGCAGAATAGGCGATTATATAGAGGAAAAAATAATCATAGATTAGTATTAACATATACCTGGGTTGGGGAGAGAAATGGGCGTGAATAGATAAAGAATACATAAAAATAAAGTAAAAGTATAAAACTCTTAGACGAAAACATAGGAGTAAACCTTTGTGACCTTACGTTAGGCAATCATTTTTTAGCTATGCCATCATCTTAGATACGTCATCTTATATCTGACAAGATTTCTTTTTGGGGTGATGAAATATTCTATAATTGATTTTGATGATGATTGTACTACTCTGTTGATATACTAAGGAGTGTTGACTTATGTAATTTAAACTACCACATATTATGGTATGTGAAATATTCCAATAAAGCTGCTCAAAATGACATTTAAAGATTTCTTTTATATTAAATAATCAGATATATAAAATTCTATCTAGTAAATATTTGGATATGGGAGAAATACAGAGGAAATAGAGCAAAAATTCTGAACTAAATGAAAAATGA
>RJWJ010013825.1:0-38606 GCA_004363605.1 Indri indri | reverse complement strand
GTTTTTAAAAGGTATAGAAATGATTGAAAGGCAGATTTGGGCTCTAGTTAAAGAATTTTCTAGATATAAGATCATATCATCAGCGAAAAGTGATAGTTTGACCTCCTTTTTCTGTATTTGGTTACCTTTATTTCTTTCCCTTGCCTGATTGCTCTGGCTAGGACTTCCAGCACTATGTTGAATAGAAGTGGTGACAGTGGGCACCCTTGTCTGGTTCCAGTTCTTAGCGGGAATGCTTTCAGCTTTTCCCCATTCAATACGATGTTGGCTGTGGGTTTGTCATATGTGGCTTTAATAATCTTGAGATATATTCTTTCTATGCTTAGTTTCTTGAGAGTTTTTATTAGGAAAGGGTGCTGAATTTTGTTGCATGCTTTTTCTGCATCTATTGAGATAATCAGATGGTCTTTGTTTTTCCTTCTGTTTATGCAGTGAATCACATTTATTGATTTACATATGTTGAACCATCTTTGCACCCTTGGGATGCCCACTTGGTCATGGTGGCTTATTTTTTTGATGTGCTCTTGAATTCGGGTTGCTAGTATTTTATTGAAGATTTTTGCGTCTATATTCATAAGGCATATTGGTCTGTAGTTTTCTTTTTTGTTGTGTCCTTTCCTGGCTTTGGTATCAAGGTGATATTGGCTTCATAGAATGAGTTGGGGAGGATTCCCTCCGTCTTGATATTATGGAATAATTTCCACAGTATGGGTATCAGCTCTTCTTTGTAGGTCCGGTAAAATTCAGCTGTGAATCCATCTGGTCTGGGGCTTTGTTTTAGTTGGAAGATTTTTCATTATTGCTTCAATCTTGTTGCTCGTTACTGATCTGTTCAGGAGTTCTATTTCTTCCTGAGTCTTGGGAGGTTATGTCTTTCCAGGAATTTGTCCATTTCCTCTACATTTTTGAGTTTATGTGTGTAGAGATTTTCACAGTATTCATAGATGATGTTTTGTATTTCTGTGGTATCAGTTATAATATTTTCATTTTAATTTCTGATTGAGCTTATTTGGGTCCTTGCCCTTCTGTTCCTGGTTAATCTAGCAAGAGGTCTATTAATTTTGCTTATCTTGTCAAGGAACCAACTTTTTGTTTCATTGATCCTTTGTATGGTTTTTTTGTTTTTCATTACATTTAGCTCTGTTCTAACCTTAGTTATTTCTTTTCTTCTGCTGGCTTTGGGTTTGGTTTGCTCTTCCTTTTCTATTCTAGTTCCTTGAGACACGTCATTAGATTGTTAATTTATGATCTTTCTGTCTTTTTGATGTAGGCATTTAAGGCTACATTTGAATTTTTCCCTTAGGACTGCTTTTGCTGAATCCCATATATTTTGGTAGCCTCTATCACCTTCATCATTCAGTTCAAGGAAACTTTTGATTTCCATCTTAATTTCATTATTGACTCAATCGTTCAGCAGCATGTTGTTTAATTTCCATGACTTTGTGTAGAATTGAGTGTTTCTCTTGGAGTTGATTTCTAGTTTGATTCCACTGTGATCTGAGGAGATACATGATATGACTTCCACTTTTCTGAACTTGTAGAGACATGTTTTGTGGCCTAAGATATGATCAATCTTGGAGAATATTCCATGTGCTGATGAGAAGAATATATATTCAATAGTTTTTGGATAAAATGTTCTGGAAATGTCTGTTAGGCCCATTTGTTCTAGAGTCCCATTTAAGTCCAGTGTTTCTTTCTTTATTTTCTGCTTGGATGATTTGTCCAGCTCTGTCAGTGGGGTGTTGAAGTCCCTGATTCAGACCGTTCATGTTGATTGATAGAATCGATACGGGGATGCTGTTTTGTTCATCCTGTTGGGTATACCTTATTGCTTTGTTTTACCTCTTATGCTATCGTTTTATATGAGCATTGATGCCCCCACTTTTCAGATGAGGTAGCTGAGCACAGAGAGGTTAAGTAACTTGCACAAGGCTACAGAGCTATCTATGGTAGAGTTACCCAGGCAGTCTGACTTCAGAGGTCATGTTCTTCACCATTAGGAAGGACCAATGAGGTATTAACAGGCATTGGTGAGGAGAGGTTGTGGTCAGCACCTGTACTGGGAAAATGCTGTGTTCAGTAACATCTCATTATTAGGGGTTCTGGGAGTCCTGTGATGAAATATTGCTCACATTGTAATTTATCATTCCCCAGCTCAATTGGCCACACCACCTTTTTGGGTGTGGTGACACCTGTTAACATGTCTCAGGTCACTGGAGTTAACGAGGGACACAGTTGAGGAAATGCAGTCCCATAAGGCAGCCAATAACCCTCGGCCTCTTTCCAGATCATCCTGCTGCATTGATTCCATCTGATGTTCCCAACGCAACACTTTTATCATGTCACTTTCCTTCTTAAAACTTGTCACTAGGTCCCCCCAGCCCCAAGATTAACTCCAAATTCCTCAGCCTGAGACTGAAGAGAGCTCTTTTCGCTACCCTTACCCCGGATTCTCACCAATGCAGTCTCGGGCAGTGGAGACCAGGATGCCCTTGAACCTGAGCAAGACATCACATTCCTCATTTTGGAAATTTTGATAGATTCTGCCAAATTGGCCTTAAATTGGCTAATGGCAATGATTTTTGAAAACTTACACAGTCATGTGCCACATAATGATGTTTGGTCAACAGTGGACTGTGGTCCCATAAGATAATTGAGCTGAAAAAATCCTATCACCTAGTGATGTCATAATGTCATAGCGCAGAGCATTACTCATGTGTTTGTGGCGATGCTGGTGTAAACAAACCTACTGTGCTGCCAGTCGTATAAAATTAAAGCACATGCAATTGTGTACAGTACATAATACTTGATAATGATAATAAATGACTATGTTACTGGTTTACGTATTTACTATGCTATACTTTTAATGGTTATTTTAGTGTGTACTCCTCCTACTTATTAAAAAAACCCAGTTAGCTATAAAACAGCCTCAGGCAGGTCCTTCAGGAGGTATCCAGAAGAAGGCAGTGTTATCACAGGAGATGACAGCTCCTTGCATGTTACTGCCCCTGAAGACCTTCTAGTGGGACAAGATGTGGAGGTGGAAGACAGTGATACTGATGATTCTGATCCTGTGTAGGCCTAGGCTTAGTTGTGTGTTTGCATCTTAGTTTTTAACAGAAAAGTCTAAAAAGTAAAAAAATAAAAAATTTTGAAAATAGGAAAAAAGGTTACAGAATAAGAATATAAAGAAAATATTTTTGTACAGCTGCAATTAAATGTGTTTGCATTTTAAGCTAAACAATATTACAAAAGTCAAAAAGTCAAAAAAATTAAAGTTTATAAAGTAAAAAAGTTACAGTAAGCTAAGATTAATTTATTATTGAAGAAATAAATTTTTGAATAAATTTAGTGTAGCCTAAGTGTACAGTGTTTATAAAATCTACAGTGGTGTAGAGCAATGCCCCAGGCCTTCACATTCACTCACCACTCACCCACTGACTCACCCAGAACAACTTCCAGTCCTGCAAGCTCTATTTATAGTAATTGCCCTATACATGGGTACCATTTTTTATCTTTTATATTGTATTTTTACTGCACCTTTTCCATGTTTGTGTGTTTAGATACACAAATAGTCACCATTGCGCTACAGTTGCTTACAGTATTCAGTACGGTAACATGCTGTACCGGTTTGTAGCCTAGGAGTAATGGGCTATACCATATAGTCTAGGTGTGTACTAGGCTATACCATCTAGGTTTGTGTAAATACACTCTGTGATGTTCACATAATGATGAAATCGCCTAAGGCTGCATTTCTCAGGATGTGTCTCCATCATGAAGTGACGCAAGACTGTATGTACATCATGTACTGCCACTAGAGTCTTCTTGGGGACCATCTAGCTCGGGAGTTGTCAATCTCTTTTAGGACAAGATTTGAGAATGTGTGGGAAGGCATGGATTCTCTTGGGGAGGGGAGTGCACATGTAGATATATTAACTAAATGAATATCAGGAAGGTTCACAGATCCCCTGAAGACCACTCATGGACTCCAGGCCCTGATAAAGTCCAACTTTCTCATTCATAACTAGGAAACAGGGTGTCAGAGACTTTATGTCCACATTCAAATAGCTTGAGAGTGGTCAAGCTGAGATTTGTACCCAGGTCCTCTGACTCTTTAAGCCTGTGTCTATTTTTATGGTTTCTGATGAAGAAAACTTTACTAATTTTACTGCATACCACAATAGGTCAAGCGTGAACTGCTTATCCCTTGTACTTCAATATAGGATTGGTTTTAGCAGAATTCATTAAATTCACGTGACACTAGTGCTGACCAACAGTGATTGACACTTTTCAAGGAAAGACATTAAATAATAATGATGACTGTAGAATGCTAATTAACAGGGTAGGAAGCAAAAATTCATTAAACAAAAAATAAAAACAATACAGTTGAAAAAGAATGACAACATCAATAGCCAAAACCAGCACCAACAGACACAAGACCATCCTTCCAGCCAAGTAAGATAATCAAAAGATGTGTGAAGTCAGGCTGCAGTCTTGATCGGTTGGGCATTCAAACTAAGGCCCACACATTACCAAAGTGAAAGTTCACAGGAAGAGCAATTATAATTGAGAATCAAGAGGACTGGGAAGCTGAAAACTCATGTAACTTCCACATCCAATAATGTAATTTTAAAATGGATTTTTTGACAATTACAACATACAAGATAATATATTTAATACATAAAATAAGAGAAAAACAGCAATTCTTTCTCATAACGCAAAAATCTATTTAGAATGTTAAGGATTTCCATTTTTTCTCAATGTCTTTCTTGTTCTAATTAAAGCACACAAACATCATACTCATATAGGGAATTTATTCACTTACCAAAAAGGAGATATAGACAACAAAAAATCTAAATTGACTAAGAAATCTATTGTTCAAACTTTTAGATTCAAATTACAGACAAAATGGTACATGTCGCCCTCAAATCAGGGTGACCAACCATTTTGGTTTTCCCAGGACTGTCCCATATTTAGCATGGAAAATCCCATGTCCCAGATTATCCCTCAGTCCCAGGCCAACCAAGATAGTTGGTCACCCTCCCTTGGACAACATAAGAACAACTAGAATAGTTATGTCCTCTAAAATCTTTCAATATGTAAAATTTCTATATGGTAACAATGAATTCATTGAATAAAGAAATAAAAAAATTAAGTTGACTATTTCACATTATAGATAAAACTTTTTTTTTTTTTTTTTGGTTTTCAGATTATGTAGAAAGAGAATCAGTTTTGTTAATTTAGGAGGAAAAAAAACAACCACTATGTATCAGCCATCACAGTGAACAATGGAAATTTCTCATGTATTCACATCCCACAGTTCTCACAGCCCCATTAAACACACGAGAGTACAGAAATAAACACCAGAATAAATTCATTTGGTGACACACTAAAAAATATTACTGAACATAGGAGAAGAGGGAAACCATTTAAACAGTCAAAGCTATCAGGAAAATATTTTTGTTCTGAAATGGTCATTGTTTCTTTTTCTTAGATGAGAGGGTGTTGTGTAGAGATGAAAGCTTGGGAAGGATTGTCAGAATTCCTGGTAGATAAATTTTAACTGCCACTAATTCACTACTGAATAACATTGGACAAATTACATAAGCCAATTTTGTCTCACATGGATCTTCTGCAAAATTGTAGTGAAATTTAGCTTGTAACAATATTATGAACCTGAATTAATAATTTTATGCATCTGCTAATGAAGGAGCTATAGACAAAAAAAGAAGGTGGGGAAATATATATTAAAATGACATCTTGCATTCCTTTATGATTGATGGCAAAATTTAATGTATGTTATGATTATTTCCCTTGTATTGTATGGGTGACTTAGGTCATGAGAAGTTACTCAAGTTCATCCCCCTGGTATATGGAAGAAGAGGGCTAATACTCAGAACTGCTGACTTCTAGTCTGGTGTTCTTTTTAGTTTTCGACTCTTTCCACTGTGGTTCAGACTTTTTGAGGCCTTGAGAATCTGATGACAGCTATATAACCCTTCCCTTGAAAAAATATACATGTGCACAGGTTTGATCCTCTCGGTTACAAGATCTGGGACAAGAGTCCAGATGGAGGCCCATATACTGTATACCACAGGTTTGCCCTCATCCCCCCAGTCCTACTCTGCCCATAACAGTCTCAGGTTCTCCTGTCATCACTGCTATCACCCTTTTAAGCTCTTTAAAAGAATCTAAGGCTGGGAAGCCAGGTTCAAATTTAGAGTTCTTGGACTTTTTGGAGTTTCTTGCTGGAAAGTGGTGGCCTTCCATCCCTGGGGAGGAGGCTTGTGCTCTTCAGGCAGAGAATTCCTGGGTTCTAGGAGCAGAATCATGGGCCAATAAAAGAGGGAGCAGGCTTATGGTGGGCACTTTCCTGTGGCCTCCGGGTTACCATGTCCTGTTGACAGGGGGAAAGCCTGAGGAGGGCACTGTATGGGAACCCTCTTTGCCTGATCTAAAAACAATATTGTATATACACATACTCAACTCTACATACAGTTTCTGAGATTCACGACTGTCCTATATCTCTTCCATAGATCCCAGTTTAGGAACTTCTGATATCATTACTTAAGAATAACAGTCAATCCCATTTGTATTGCTCTCAACAGAGTATAAAATCTTTCACACTTAGAAGCTCATAATCTCACTCATTTGATTCTTATTTTCATCCATCTATTCAATTCATTCATCCACTTGTCAAGAGAATGTGCCAGGGGCTGGGCTAACAACTGGGGAGGTAAAAGCAGTTTCTTTCAAAAGGTTCCACAGAGTTACCTAGGACCAAGCAATTCTCCTAAGTATAGATTCAAAAGAAACAAAACATTTGTTCACTTAAGAACTTGCACACGAAATCTTCCCAGCATTATTTATAATAGCTCAAAAGCAGAAACAACCCAAATGTTCATCAACCGATGAACAGATAAATAAATGCGGTATGTCCATAGAATAATATGGACTATCACCTCACAATAAAAAGGAATAAAGTACTGATACATGCTACAATGTGAATGAACCTTGAAAATACTACGCTAAGTGAAAGACGCAGGCTCAAAAAGCCATGTGTAGTACGACTCCATTTATATGAGGTGCCCATACAGAGAGAAGGATTAGCGGTTGCCACCAGTACTGTGAGAGGGAGGAATGGGGAGTGACTGCTAATGGGTACGGGTGTTTCTTTTTTGGTAATGAAAACGTTCTGGACTTAGTTGTGATGGTAACACACAAATTTTATATGAAATATGCTGTACCTCCTGAATACTAAAAACCACTGAATGGCACACTTTGAAAAGGTGAATTTTATACCATTTGAATTGTAGCTTAATAAAAAAAAGTTTTAAAACAAAGCAAATTTTCAGAACAAAAGAAAACTGATCATGTTCTTGCTTTCGTGAAACCTACAGTCTGGCTCCACGCGAGGCCTCTGCACTTCTTGGGGCGGTTCCAACTCGGGGCGGTTGGGCCCCACAGCAGACCCATCATATTATCCGTCCCCGCTCCTGGCAGGGCAGTCAGGGACTTGGCAGGGAAGGAGCGGATGGCTTAGTCCCCCAGCGTGGTTCTCCTGGCGGCCTCTCCAGCCCGGGCACGCACTGTGCCCCCGCCCCCGCATCCCGGGCGCCCGCCGCGGGGCTCGTCAGCCTCCTGCGCGGCCTGCCGGGCGGCGAGCGCGGCGAAGGCCAAACAAGCAGCCTGCGCATCCTGCCTAATGTTAGTGGTAATTTCCTCTGGGGGTTTCACTCACGTGCAGCCCTGGGAAAATCGTGGCGCAGAACTTTCAGAGAGGAAAAGTGAGGAAGCTGCAGCCTCGAGGCCACATGTGGCCCTCCAGATCCCCAAGTGCGGGCCGGGCCGCCCCCCCCACCCCCCGACCGAATCCGAAGTTGGGATTCGTGCAAAAGGCCGCACTCAAGGATCGAGAAGGCCACATGTGGCCTCAAGGCCGCAGGTTCCCCAGCCCTGAATCGGGAACTTTCCCTTTCGCTTGATGAGCGCTGCTGCAGAGGGTTGATTAACCGAGGGGGGCGTCGCGCCCCGTGGACGACGGAGCAGCGCGTGCAGTTCTGGTTTCTTCTCCTCCAGGGAGAGGAGGAGGAGGCGGGGGAAGAGATTTTAAATGTGGAGGTTTGGGGTGGAGGAGGGAGAGCTGGCAGCAATCTCATGGACATGAGATTTGGTCATTTTTGTGGCTCCAGAAATTTGTTTTCCTGCTGGCAAAGGAGAAGTGGGTTTCTTTCTGTTGGGACCCATGACTCTTTTTTTTTTTTTTTCCGGAGTAGTTGTTGGTTCCCACTTTAGCCATGAAGGTGAAGAGGGGAGAGGGTGGGGTGGAAAATATTCCTCAGTGTTGGGCCAAAGACCACCTATATTTGCATCACTTGGGTTGCTTGTAAAAACAGATCCCCACACTGACCTAATGTATTGGAAATGGGGGTGGGGGATAGGGGAGTTCTAGTGCAAGATTGTGTGTTCTTAACAACCTTGCTGGATGATTATTAAGCAAACTAACGTTTAAAAGCCTCTGGTGACCACGAAGTACTTGCTGCTGAAGAGTTCAGTTGTGGGTGGGCTACGGGATTCGCAAGAGAATCAGAAGTAACTAAAATCGCAGAGTAAAAACAGCACTTGAGAGCAGCAGGGTTGAAAGGGACAGGGTAGAGAATACCAATTAATGTCTCATTCTGTTTGAAAAAATTAGAAAAACAAAACAAAACTGCCTCAGTACCCCCCTCCTATCCTATCACCACTCCACCTATTCACCCGCCCCGGGCGCGAGCTCAGACTGCGTGCAGGGTTAATTCTTGTCCGCTTAGCAGGCCTTGCGCATGTACTCAATACCGGCCTGTTGTCTGTCCAGTGAGTGGCTGGTGCTGAATGGCACAAGAGGCTAAGTGCAGCTTACTGCGGTTGACGTTGTCTTCGCCAGAGCTGTTGTAAATGCTCTTCCCCCTTGTGTCTGATGTGTGTCCCAGTGCGAGGAGCTCATGGGAGGAGGGTCACCAAGTTGAACCATGGCGAGGTGTTCACGGAGATAGACGTGTAAACCCCACCCCTCTGAGTAAAGTCAACTCAATCCATCATCCTGAGCCCTGGAAGCAACCTCCAGATGGGAAGCAAGAGGAGACTAGGAAGAGAAAGAGCTTTGCTACAAGAAAAGAAGTATTTAGTAAGTGCCTTAAAATTTTTAGAAAAGACAAACTTTGAAACCTAAGGCTTCAAGTAACCACGGAAAGTTCTGAAAAGAATTCACTTGGGCATGAGGGTAGATGTCAGCAAGTCATGTTCAAGCATCAGTTAAACCCAAATGTTAAGTTTAATGGTAAATGAGGCTGACACCGTAATAAAACTTAGAGCTTACCATGATGTCTGAGGCCCCGATAACCTGCGTTATTTATTTTTTTTGGTACTCCTTAACTATTTAGCTTTGTATATATCATAAAGACCTAGTGGCCTTATTGTTCTAGCGTTTGTGTTGTTAGTTGTCTTTACTTTTTAAAGCAGCTTACAATAGTACAAGTGATTAAAAAGCTGGAAGTGGGAGCCTTTCGACTATGAGGTTTATTTATTTTTCAAAGCTGCAAAGGTAAGAATAGTAGAAGAACTAAAAACAACAATATAAATATAAAACACTTGGAGGCAGAGGAGGAAGCTTAAAATAAATGAGCTAAATCCTCCCCTTTTCATATTAAGGTGTCTAGAGATATTATCTCAAGTTGATAAATGGAGAGAACCAGGTTAAGCCTCTTATCTAGATTTATGGAGGTAACTGCTAAAAGAACCAAAAACAAACAGTTAAAAGAGGTTGAATCTGGGGATGAGATGGGCTGGTGGCAGGGAGCAAAGAGGTACAGGCCGCTGCTGTTCAGACTTAAGTTCTTTGGTCTTCATTGATATGTTCCCACACGTGTGTATTACTTCAGTGGATTTTTTTTTTTTTTTTTTTTTTTTTTTTTTAGCAAGAAACAAAAAGGAGAAAGGAAAACATGGTAGGAACATAAAATTGAGTCAAGAATTAGGTTTAAAAACATGACCACATTGATTTGTACATTTGCTGCAGCTGGGCCACACATTTGGCTCTGACCTGTGCAAGAGCCATCAACCAGGGAAAAGGGCCCCCTGGTTGGCCCATTCATAATGTCCATAAGGTGAAAACAGACCAATTCTTTGGGATAATTTCAGCTGCTCTTTGGTATGAAAATGTTGGAATGAAATTTCTTCAGGAGGTTTTCCTAAAAAAGACATGGAGAGGTGATTGACATCCTCAACGAAGTCTTTGAAATGTGTAGAATAATGGTTTTCGTGGTTTTTCTTTTTATCCTTAGAATGAATCTTAACCCAGATTGCTGGTGTCACAGTAAAGTGCAGACTGAATAAATACTTCCATGAGAATGCAGCTCCCTCCTTGATCTAGGGATAGATTTTAGAATATTTGGAAAAGTAGATGTAGTTTATAACAACAGAATCATTAGTTTTAATTTTAAATGATTAATATTGAATTTCTCTCAGCTGAACTATTGAAAATTATGAGCTTGAAACTGTATTTTCTAATGAACAACTGGATTATAGCTAATCGATGTCTGTTGAAATGGATCTATGTGCCCTAGCAGCCAATCAAGTTGAGAGATATTTGTTTATGATATTTGCATCTATGCAAACATAAAGTACTGTTACAAACAGAACTCTATATACATATATACATTTCTTGTGCCTCTCTGGACACCAAAGCTGTGTTCTAATGCTGTCTTCAGGAGGATGTGTGTGGTGGAGACAGCTTTATAAATGAAATGTTGTATTTCTGCTATTTCAGCAATTAGATAACATTGCACAGAAACTGAAATTTAATTTTTACACTAACAATTTTAGTTTGCTTCTTAGGAAAGCAATATGTTTATTAAAAATGAAACTACATAAAAAGAAGAAACTAGAAGTTTATGTTAATAGCATTAACACTATTAAGCATTTCATCAGTTTCTTCTATACGCATATATATATATATATATATATATAGATTAAAAACAGTGTCCATCTTTCCATGTCATTAGACATTCTTGCAGAAAATCTCTTTTAAAGTCTGCATAACCCATCATTTTGGTATATATTTGGGTTATTTAATCAATTGCCTACTGTTGGACATCAATTTTTTTAAAACATGATATAGAAACTCAATTTTAAAGGTTGAATTGTTACTTTAACATATTATTTCTCAAAAGAAAAATCTGAGAAACCTGAAAGAGATTGTAAACAGGATAGAAATATTTTAAGGTCCCATATGACTTATATGGACATGGTTTTAAGGCTACTTTTAGTAACTTCTCAATACTTTAACACTTCCTTTCAGTTTTGAAAGAGAAATTTCATGGTGATAAACAGAAATGTGGTTTATTAAGGTGACTTAAATTATAGAATTGACTACAGACTCCAAAGTAGTTTTATTCTGTTTCATATTTTAAATGTTATTGGTTAGGCAAGACACTAAAACTCACTTGGTCCTACAAGTTTCCAGTTCTCTTTTCCTTATTTTAACACTTACATGACTAGGGAATATGACTTCCCTGGTTTTTTAATTCATTAGCACAGTGGTTCTTTAATTACTGCATGGATCCTTGGTGTTTTGTAAGCTGAGATGACTGAAATGTTTTATTGCTAAAATTCAATAATGTATGTATTTTCCGAGTTTCCAGAAAAAAAAATAGTTACCAGAAAGATTTTCTCATTTAAAATTTTTCACTCCACAAATTTTACTTAAAACTTTGGCATCTGCTACAGATTGTCTCCTTCACATTATTTACAAAAAACCCCAAACCGAACCTATACAAAACAAAACCCTTACAAATAAGCAACAAACAAATGGTCTTAGGAGATGAAAAAAACTCATAAGGAATCTGCCGTGTCTAGACCCACTTTTTTTTTTCATAGATGTAACTACTTATGGTAGAGCATATAGATAAATAGGTAGGTAGTATATGTCTTCTAGTAATCTTGTCTCTGGATTCTAGTTTATATAACAGAACTGAGTATATCAACAAATCCTGGTGTTCTGCAAAGGATATGGTGTCACCTAGGTGTTTGGACTCCTAAACCTGAGAACTACAGTTATGTGTTGCTTAACGACAGGGATACGTTCTGAGAAATGCATAGTTTTGTGATTTTGTCATTGTGTGAACATCATAGAATCGATCTACTCACACAAACCTAAATGGTATAGCCTACGATACACCAAGGCTCTGTGGTATAGCCTGTTGCTCCTAGGCTACAAACCTGTACGGCATGTTACTGTACTGAAAACTGTAGTCAATTGTAACACAGTGGTAAGTATTTGTATATGTAAACATAGAAAAGTACAGTAAAATCATGGTAGAAGATTTTAAAAATGGTAACCCTGTATAGGGCACTTACCACGAATGGAGCTTTCGGGACTGGAAATTGCTCTGGGTGAGTCAGTGAGTGAGTGGTGAGTGAATGTGAAGGCCTAGGACGTTACCGTACACTAGGCCTGTACACTTAGGCTACACCAAATTTATGAAAAATAAAGTAATTACACTACAATATTTCCACTGTTACAAAGTCCCTAGGAGACAGGGATTTTTCAGCCCCGTTATAATCTTATGGGACCATTCAGTCGTATATGTGGTCTGCCATTGACTGAAGCGTCGTTACGCTGTGCACGACTGTAATGCTGTAGGTAGAACATAGGCTGACAGCCCTTAGTGAATTACACCTCTGCTAAATATCATGACTTCTGCCAAAGCCCTTCTCCAGAAATCCCTGGCACACTCAGATAAAATGCTCTAGCTCACGTAGAGTGTTTTGCAGTAGCACAGGCCTCCAACAGAGTTTTTCTCTACCCCAGGCTGTAACAATAGCACTTCAACTGATGAACACTTGTGCGTACCAGCTATCTCACTGCTCATGACAGCCCTTGGGGGTTGGGGGATTGCTACCATTCCCCTTGCACCCACAGGGGAGTGAAAGGGTAGAGGGTAAGAGACTCATTCAAGACTGCAGAGCTTTTAAGTACCACTTTTGTGTTGTTTTTCTTTAGGGTTTTTCTCTGCACTGCTCCCAGATCCTGTCTGAACGTAGTAGTAAGAGGCATCTCTTACCTTTTAAATATGGGATTTCAGAAATAATACCTGACAGGGGAACACAAACAAGAGATATTTGCTTACTATTGAGATACAAGCCCTGCTACCTGGTATTTTGTATAGAATTAATAGTCAAGGGGTACTTTTAAGGACAAGAGCAGGTGAGCTTTTGAGGTCTTATCATGTGTCATACATTAGCTTAGTGAGGGGCTGCATTTCTAGCACGTATTTGCTCTGCAATTTTGGAAGGGTTGTATGTTCTGGTTGGGTATCTATTTCCTCATTTACAAATTCTGGGGCTTGGACTAGATGAGTGCTCATGTCTCCCAGTGCCAACCTTTTCTGACACTAAGACCCTCACCTCACACCCCACTCCAAAGGGCATGTGGGACCTGCAGATCCTACTGAGTTTTTCACAAGTGTCTCTGTGGGCTTGCTATGTCAGTGAGTCTGTAGATTCAGCTCAGAAGCATTGCTGACACCAGGCCATTCGTTCCACTCACACTCAAGGTGAAAAGTTAGAAAAAGGTGATTTTATTTGGGACAAGCCTTCTGGCCTACAATGCCTGCTCCCAAGGGCGCCCTCTCAATGCACAGTTCAAAGCACTGCCTAATGCGCATGCTGATCCCAGTGTGGTTTTTTGTGAAGCCAAATGCCACTGACAAAAAAATGGGAAAGCCTCTCTCATTTTTATTGTGTTCCTGGCCATTCCAAGAGTCATTTCCTTTCCTTTCAGGGAGATAAAGAGACATATATTATGTGGGCAGAAGATGCTGTGTTCTGGTCAATAACGCAGGCCACAGAGGTCAATGGCTTTAAGCCAAGCCTGGCTGAAAGCTGCCATAAATTTTCAAAGGTTGGGGGAGGAAGATTTAGAGACCGATGTACACTGGCTGAGAGGAGGGAAGACACCGGGCATAAATGGCCCTCTAAAAAAGAACAGAGTATCAGTCCCATAAAATCCTACAACAGTCTATACAGGATCCCTGGAATGGGGAGAATTTTGCCCACCCAAGTTTTACTATGGAGTAGACACAAATAAAAAAAGATCTGAAAATAAATCTCTGAGGCCAGCTCGTCTCTTGAGACTGAAACTTGAAGCCTTATTCTCTGATTTTCCAATTCATCAGCATCTTTAGTGCTGATGAGCTGACTCCAAGCTTGATGGCGCAGCCCCATAAAGCCTCCATTTTGTCTGGTCTTCACTTGTTTCTTTGTCTTTCTCAAAGCCTACTTTAGGAATCACGTTAGCATAGAAACATTATGTATTCAAACTCCTTTCCCTGCCCCCTCTTCCCCAAAGCACCTGCTTTTGAAGGCCACCAGATTTTGTAGAGGACTGGAAGTGTGTGCATGTGTGTGTGTGTGTGTGTGTGTGTGTGTGTGTGTGAGAGAGAGAGAGAGAGAGAGTGAGAGAGTTGTGGAAATGAGGCTGGGCTAAAATGCCATCATGTAGCATTTATAATTCCACATTTACTAGAAACACATGATGAATAGTTTTTAAAAATAAAAGTGATTAAGGATATAATACATGACAAGATATTGGATGAATATGCCTGCCATAAAGGTCTGTTTCCGTTCCATAAAACGCAAGAATCATATAAGAAAATAGGAACAGGGAATCATCACTAGGATTTTTAATACCACAAGGGATACTTTGTGGCTATGTGTGTGTGTGTGTGTGTGTGTGTGTGTGTTTGTGTACATATACATATTCATGTATACAATGAAGATTTCCCTCAAAAGATAAAATATGACACTGTAGGGATTTTAAACAAATAGTAATTACTTTGGGGGTTTAAAAATTTTACTTTACTTATTCTTTTATTTACTACTCTAACTCTTCACTTTGGTTGGCATTTTGCAAGCCTTCACAAAGCCTTGAATGGTTTTCCAAGCTTTATGCATATTTTATCTCATTTTGTCAACTCTGTGAGAAACTGAAACTCAGTGAGAGTAAATATCATGTTCAATAATTTTCAGCAACAGAGCCTAGGAAGAAATAATAGTAAATCCTGACATTGCATTTATAAGTAGCTGAGTCCATGCTAAGCACACTACAAATATTAACTCATGACACTCCCAGTAAGTCTCAAAGATGCAGGTACTATTGTCATTGCCATATTACGGATGAGGAAACCAAAGGGCAGAGAGGTTAAGTCACTTGCCCGAGGTCACATGGAGAGTCAGTGTCTGATTTGGGATTTATGTCCAGGTGATATCAAGGCCACATTTCCTCTAGGATGAATTTGAAAGGAAACTGCATTTCAAATCACAATCCAGGCAGTGGGTACATTTATATCAGCTGCAAAAGAATATGGGAGTTTCTTAGGGAAAAGACAAGGACAGCTTAACATGGTTAAACAGCATGTTGGGGTCTTAATTTAACTTAGCTAACACAAACACCTTGTCAGCTGAGTATTTAGAATTAAGAAGATATTTATAACCAGCTCTCCAAAAGTGTCCTAAGGCCACCATTTATGTCGATGTGGCACTGTAGATGTCATGTGCCTCACAAAACTTACTCCCTAGGAGAACTTAGCACAAGGTGAAGCCCACTGTACAGTCATGAGCAGGGCAGGGAAGCCCTGGATGTCTACGGTGTAGCTGCAGGCGCCAATGTGCCAACAGACTTGAATAAAAAATAAATAAATAAAATTCACTATGTCCTCTACTGGTCAGATCCAAAGAATGGCCCCAAATGAGCTTTCTAGGGAAATCCAGAAATCAATATCAGGGAGTGAATTAAAACTAGAAATAGACCCTTTCTGAAGCCAAAGTAATGATTGATGATCTGCATGAGGAACTTAGAATATTAAAAATAAATGCTTAAATGCAGTATCAACAATGGTGGTATATTTTAAATGATGACGTTTACCTGATGATGTTTTTAACATATACCCCTAAGTACAAGGCACTACAATTGTGCTACTCACAAAATAATTACAGAATATATAAAAATATTAATTTATCATATTCCTTTGGGGGGGATACTCCATTAATGGGACACTCATTTAAAGTTGTATGATGAATTCCTTCTTTCACTGTATTAAAAAGAACAATTAAACCTGGGCTTTCATGTATTCACCCCTAATTACTTTCTACCCTGGAATAATTTTATTCCAGAGTCTACTGTTCTAGCTATCTTTCATAACTTGCTCCCTGGAGGGAAGTTGGAAGAGGAAGAACTATTTATTTTCATTATATTTCTTAGGTCCCTTTTCATTAGTTCTCCTTTTTACTACAATTCAAGGCATTTCTTTATTGTTTTACACTATATACAGTGCTTTTGAGCCCTGCAACTGCCCAAACCACACTATTAGTTGCTAGCAAGAATCATACTGAAAGAAAACTCGAGAGTACATTTGTGCCTGTTCTCTGAAATTAAGTAGAACACTTTGCAGATAACTCTCTGTGATATATTTTTGACCTAAGATATAGAAAGGTATTATTTCCAACATTCCACAGTTTTGTCAGTATCTCAAATAAGAACGATGCTACCTTTTATTTAAAAAAATGTTAAAAGCTATTTAGCCTGTTCTATTCACTGATATTTGGAAGCTACTACAGCTTATCCCTTCATTCATTGACCAAAATGTGTTGATGTTACATTTGGTGTAAGACACTGACCTAGAAATTCGGAAAACAAAAATGATTTTTTTAAAAGTCCCTGCTCTCAAGGAGCTTAATTATAATACCACAGTTTCTTACCAATTTAAACATTAGATGTTTAAAAGCAGGATAAAGAAATCGAGAAAAAATGAATCTGACCTATCAAAACAGTTATGACTTAGAAATAATTGTTTAATATAGCTCATAATGGCATGCTTTTCTCATTACTAGGAAGGTATTTCAAGATAGAAATGCAATTTTCCGTCAGTCTTACCCCTTTGCAACATCCCATATGGGACAGTGCCTTTTTGAAGCTTCAGTGTTCTTTTGTTTCTGTCAGACCACGAGGCAGAATGTTCATTCCAATATAATACGCATGCAGGTGCCAAGATGCTGGAGGTGAATTGGAACCTTGAAGCCTTATTTCACTTACACTTGTCTTCGTTAATATCTGTTTATAGAGGTGTGTGTGCGTGTCACTATATATTTATATATATTTGACAGTTACAGGAAAAAAAGACCATTCCAAATTGTGGAACTTAAAAAATCAGATTTCCTTTTGAAGAAAAAGGTTGTCTAATTTCCATTCGATCCACCCCCATGTGTCCCCTCAGTAATCTCTCTCTAATCTGGATGAACTGGTCTTTCTTCACACACGTCTCTTTGTGCATACAGAGTGCTCCTGATCAGTCAAATCTTACGTATCTCACTCAGCTGCTTTTCTCTGAATTAAAGAATCAGGACACCAAAATCAGAAGACGAGCATGTTCAACACAGTATTGAGTTGTCATGAACGAGCATAAAAGACATCAAATTGCGGATGTGGCTGGGACAATTTTATTTGTGATTACTCGGAATTACAGAAAAGATGCTTTGCTTTATAAAGAAAACGCTAGCAGGACTAGGCTCTTCTAGCACAGAAGCAGGTAGAGCGATACAAGGGGCTGGGGAGGAGGAGGAGAGAGATCAAGGGAAGGCACAGCAAGTCTGTGGAAATGGACCCCCTTCGTGTAAGAACAATTACCTAGTCCCTGCAGCTGTTCACCAGACTAAATGCCCCAAATCATTTTGCATCTGTTTCCTTTATCCTTTTCCATGTTCATTGATTTACACAGTTGAAACTAGAAGTAAAAAGGAATAATTCTCCTTTGGCTGTAGATGGTAGACCACAGTAAGTATCTTTGTTTGTGGAATGCTTAGTAAAATGCCAGGCACTAGGTACCTTACATATGTCATCACATGGAATCCCCATTAACATCCCTTTGAATTGGGAATTATTATCCTTAATTTAGAGATGAAGAAATGGAGGCTCAAGGGTCTTACAGCAGGCTGCAGAGTCAAGATTTTCTCCAAAGCCCACACTCTGAGTTCCCCATACTCAACTAATTGCTGATAATTGAAATGGAGGTTTCTTCCTGTTACTGTGTGAATAGGCTGGTTTTATTGATATGTCCCCCAGGGACTTGGGCACCAAGGAAAGTCCATCTTTTCCGAAGGAGTCTGGCAAGTTTTTATTCCATACCAGCTATCGCTTTGGAAGTAGGCTTACATTTTAGGGATTGCCTGTGGGTCTGGAAACCCCAAATAGAGTGGAGAAGATTGTTACCCTAAGGTCCCAATCAATCTCGAAAGTAAAACTGCTAGTACTTTGGGTTTTCAAGTTTGTGGTCAGTGGTGAAAACTGGTTAAAATTGTCTGTGTGCTACCCCTGCCCCCTCTTAACCCTCGTTGAGTGGTTCATACTCGGCCACAAGCAAAGGCAGCCATGCACATCGCTAAGTCCCCGCCCCCGCCGCCCCCTCAAGTACTGCTGGTAAGTAAAACTGCTCAATAGTTTAAGTGGAGCCCTAATTAATGAGTCTGATTCCTGCCTGACACTGGCTCATTTTTAACCTGGTAAACTCATTAAACCTCTGCTCTTCATTTAGCCACGGGTGACCAGAGTATCATAATTTCAACTAAGTGTGCTCAGTGATTTAATGGGCCTTGAGTTTCCCACATTCCCGTGGTGTCCCATCTGAGGAGCTCAATCAGTATCGTTAGAAGTTTATTTAGTGCAAGGAGAGATCTCTCTGATGTATCCTGAATTCAAGCGAAGGCTTTAAAGACGAATGAAAGCAAACCGCTGGCTCCACAATTTCAAACGACCCATTTTGCTTTGACCGTAAATCAGCCAAGGGTTCTGAAATGCAGACAGTTTCCAGACAGACCAGGTCATCTCCCGAGTTAATGAGACAAGCCCGTGTGCTCAAGAACAGTCCCTGCCTTTACCAGCAGATGCCAGCACTTCCTCTTCTTGGATAAGAAAGGGCCCAGGGGTTTTGTCTCCACTCCACACATTTTGGGATTTTTTTAATGAAGGCAGATTAAAAGCAACAAAACCAAACAACACGTACACACAAACACAAAGATTGTTCTCTATCTGCTTTCATTCCCAGTCCCTGCCCAGTTAATCACATCAAAGAGAGGTCTCAGAAAGCACTATTTTCTCATTGCTGTTACTGCTATTTGTGTGAATGTGTAGATGTGGAATAAACTGCTTCCTTCTCATATAAAAGAAATTTTCACAACTCGAACAGGACAGGGCTAGTTGGTTTCTAGGTTATCATAAAGCCCCTGTCAATAGCAAGCTCCCAGTAAGTGTTTTATAACAGTGACAGCTTTGCAAATACTGTAACATATGTAACCTGGACTGGGTCAATACATGGCGGGGAAATCAGACTGAGATGGTCGAGCTGTTCATTTTGGCTGTCTTTACAATCAATCAGCCAGACCAGCCGAGCCTGCAGTGATACTCACTGATTATTGAGAAAGCTAAAACAAATGGATTGGCCATGCTGTCTGCCAAGGCCCATTCAATAACTACAACCTCTGTCGAGACATAGACGGGTGCCATCCTTTGAAAACCAAAGTTGTCAGAAATAACTCCCAGGTCCATCCAAAAGTGAGGCTGCACTTTGGTGCCAAAAAAAAAAAAAAAAAAAAAAAAAAAAAAAGGGATTTGTTCAATTTATTTCAATACACTTTGTTGAGTAGGTTTTGCAGACTGACCCATTTTAGAAACCCTAAGTTTATAGGCTTTTGTGCCAGGCCATAGCAATAGTAATTTCTGCCTCACCCTGACTTGCTTCTCTTTTTCTTCTTTGGGTATCTTTTGCTTTTGTGTTTAATTCAAAGCTTCTAAACTGAGTAATCATCTCAAATATATTTCCCAACTATGAAGATAAAATTCTTTAAAAAATATCCAAGTTCCAGAAATGAGATAAAGGATTCCTAAGGCCTTTATTATAACCTGCACAAGTAACTGGATGTATCAAGCTACCGCAGTTCCTCACTGCATTCTTTACTTCCAGCCAGCTCATCCATGACTGCTGGAAGGATAAGCGTATTGTGTGAGTGGCCTAATCCAAATGTCTCTGAGTCACTAGGTTTAGGCCAAGACGTTCCAATAAAAATGAAGGCAGCCTCCCGGTCTTTGCCTAAAGTTGATTCAAATCACATTTACTTAGAATGAATTATCTTCATAATATTTTCTTCAGGGGCTTCTCTGGTTGTAATAGAGATGAGAAAACAAAAGCTGCTTATAAACATTTCCAGTTAGAGAAAAAGAGAAAAATTTAAGCAAAATAAATTTATTTGAGGACAGTACTTCCAACTTCATTGAGTTTCCTTAGGAATCAAGTAGAGATTGAAGACTAGATGGGTCACTAAAGATACACAGCTAAAGAAAGGGGAGTCTCAGGGACTTAAAATGTTTATTATTTATTCATCCTAAGCTACTATCTTCAGGGTATGTAAAAACTGATCACCCCTTCCATTTAATCAGAGCTTTAGAGGAATCAAATTAAAGGAGATAACAGTGGTAAAATGAGTTTTCCTAGGCATAAAGGAACTCACGTACGGGTCAGCAAAAGATAGGGAGAAATGGATATGATCATACTAAAAAGAAAGACATAACAAGAAGTGATAAAATAATCAAAGGCTTTCAGATGTACTGTGGCAGAGACTGGTAGTTGTCTCACCAATCTACATTTCTCCATTTCAGAAAGTTATTTTAGTCATGGAACCTCCCGAGTTTTAGCTGAGTCGTTGTCTAGTTGGAGACTGTGTTTCCCAGCCTTCCTTGCAGTTAGGTATGATCCCATGACAAAATTTGGCTAATGAACAGTGTGCAGAAGTGTTGCGCTAATTCTGGTCATGCCCTTGAAAGGAATCTGCTTGCTCCCCACTTTCTCTTTCCTCCTTCCAAAGGACTGGAATGTAGACATGGTGGTGGTTCATTGTTAACCATGTGGATTAGGGCAGCCCCTAGTGGATGGTGGAAAGAAAGAAGGCGCTTGGATCCTTGGACCTCCTTATGGAAGGAAACCATCCCACACCCCTGGAGTGTCTACCAGATTGGATGTTTATGAGAGAGGTTATTTAGTGGAGTGCCTTGATCAACAAAGTGTGGTACTCAGACCAGCAGCAGCACCTGGAAGCTTATCAGAAACACAGAATCTCAGACTGATCTCAGGCCTGCTGAATTATAATCTGAATTTAAAAAACATCTCCTGACAATTTGTATACACGTTAAAAGTTGAGTAGAATGGGTGTAGTGGCTAAAAGTGTAGATTCTGGAGCCAGATCCTGGGTTCACATCCAAATCTGTGACTCAATTAGTTGTGTCACAGTGGGGAAATTATTAAAATTCTCTGAGAATCAGTTTTCTTATCTGTAAATTAGGGATATTAATAACAGCTCTCTCATAGGGTTGTTGTAAGGATTATATCAGTTAATATCTGTAAACAGTTTGGTATAAAGCTATAGAAGAGCTTGCTATTACTGTTATTACAAAAAAATAACTTCTGTCTTATTTAAGCCATTTGGACTCTGATAAAGCTGTCAAACCAACATCTGAACAAACTCGACCACTGTTAAAATAATGGATCTGGGTGAAGATTTGGAGAAGGGCAGAAATTGTGTCAAGTCTTACAATTAGAACAACCATATATCTTGTCTTTTTCAGGATAATCTTATAGTAAAATCTATTCACTTTCAATGAACATTTATGAAGCATATACTATGTATCAGGCATTTTTCTAGGTGCTGGGAGATGCCTCAGTGAAGAAAACTGACGCAAATCTCTGCCCTCATGAAGCTTACGTTCTAGCAGAAGAGTGAGGAGTGGCCTGGAGATGGGGATTGTCTATGAAGCTTAGGTCTCATTATCAGATTGTGGTTCAGGCTATGTTCCCTAATTAATGGTTTAAATAAGTTAAACACCCTAGCAAGAGGAAGTGAAAAATCGATTGAAACTTCCTGGGGCCTATGAGATTGTGGTTACTATTAATATAAAATCTGTCCAGGCCCAGAAATGTTTCTGTGTAACGGAGAAACTTTGTGACCACAGGAAATCTGTTTTCCAAAGCTAGTCAGAAGCACATCTGAAGTCAAAGGCTCTGCTAACTGTGGAGCTAGGATGGTCTCCAGTTAAGTTCCCTAAACAGTCTTACTCATTGTTGAAGAGCAGGCAAAGGGCTCCCCATCAGGTCTTTGATGGGTTCTGACCAGGAAGTATCACTTCCTCATAAAGGAGGTTTGACCATAATGAGAACATATTCATAGAACTTTTTGGGACGTGTCCAAAAATCATCCACCCATTTCTTTAAGACTGTGTTGTTTTTCTTCTTATCAGTGTTCTTTATATATTCTGGCTTTTTTTTTTTCAAACCCATGACTTAGCTTTTCATTTTCTTAACAGTGTCTTTTTTTTCTTTTTTTTTTTTTTTGAGAGAGGGCCTCGCTCTGTCGCCCAGGCTAGAATGCAGTGGCGTGATGACAGCTCACTGCAACCTCAAACTCCTGGGCTCACGTGGATCCTCCTGCCTCAGCCTCCTGAGTAGCTGGGACTACAGGCATGCACCATCACGCCCAGCTAATTTTTCTGGTCTCACTATTGCCCAGGCTGGTCTTGATCTCCTGGGCTCAAACAATCCTCACAACTTGGCCTCCCAGAGTGCAAGGATTATAGGTATGAGCCATCTTGCCCAGCCTTAAGAGTGTCTTTTGAAGGGGAGAAGTTTTTTATTTTATGGAGTCCAGCTTACCAATTTTTTCTTTTAGGGCTTGGGTTTTTTGTGTTTTAAGAAATATTTACAAGAATAGAAAGAAATACCATGACCACCAAAATAACTAAATGTGGCTTAATTAAATTAAAAAGTTTCTGCACAGCAAAGGAAACAGAATAAATATACAATCTACAGAATAGGAGATAATATTTGCAAACTATACATCTGACAAAAGGCTAATATCTAGAATCGATAAAGAACTCAAACATATCAGCAAAGAAAAAACAACCTCATTAAGAAGTTGGCAAGAGACATGAACAGAGTTTTTTTCAAAAGAAAATATACAAATGGCCAACAGACACGTGAAAAAATGCTCGACATCACTAATCATCAGGGAAATGCAAATTAAAACTGCAGTGGCATTTGTGGGATAGAAATGTTTCGGTTACATGGATTACCTTTGTACCGCTTGAGTCAAAGTTGTAAGTGTGCCCATCACCCAGATAGTGTACGTTGTACCTGTTAGGTATGATTTCACCCATTCCCTTCTCTCCACTCCTACCTGCATGATTTCTGTTGAGTTTTACTTCCATCTGTGCACATGTATTTGAATATATTTACATATTATTTTATAATTTATAAGGATGCACTATATTTATTTTATTGATCCCTATATCCCCTGAGATGTCATAACATAGTCCTGGGGATACCTGTACTGCAATTTTAGAAACAAGGATCTAGCTATGGAAATAATGTATGTAGATGAGAGGTTAACCAAAAACACAAGGCAACACAAGTACTAATGATAACGGATAAGGAGGAAGACAACGTTACTGTATAATTTATGGTCTTAACCAGGATATTTATGAGACTGAAAGGAGATATTGTCCACAGTAATGCTGGAAAAACAAGCATCAACATAGATTGTCCCAGGCAAACAGGGATGTATATTTTCCCACGAGGGATTGGGAATCATTGATTTTGTAAATTCAGCAAGACTGTGCATATGTTAGCCAATAAAACAGCATTTTCTACAAGATTTTCTCACTCTCTCTTATTTTGAAAATTTAGAGTCAATATTATATCCACGCCCGGTTCTAAGAATATTGAAATGTTTCCCTGGGCTTTGCAACCTCTTCTCTGGAGAAAACAAAGCAACCAGGCCTTGTTTTTTTTATAGAATGCCCATCTTTGGAAAGCCTCTTTCAGTGTGGAAGCCTCCCCTGCCTTTTTCTGAGAGATACAGTGTTGCCTTTTTGTTGGGGAAGTTCCCTTCTTTAGCCCACATTTATGAGAAGAGAATCTGGAACCAGTAACACACAATGGTCTTTAAGGTTAACTATTACCATTTGCAAATTAGCAAACTGAAGTCCAAGTAACTTAAACAAAACCATGCACCTGGGTGGTAATACTATCTTTACCAATGCAGGACAAAAGAGGAGGCTGCCATCTCTTTTTGCGGTTCAGTTAATTATCCTAAACATATACACATTTCTAATTCTGGTATAAAATTATTTCATTTCTCTGCATTTTTAGTTAGCCCCTTTCACCGTTCTAAGACTCAAATATCTTCGCATTATGCTATCTCCGAAATAAGGATTATCCCACAATTAATCATAGTTTAATTTGCTGCATTGTTTTCTGTGTAGCGATACATAAAATAATGATGTGTCTTTATAGTTACTGGTGCCTTAGATTTAAAGAGGAATTTGTTCATCTGTAATATGAAGATGATAATATTCATGTTAGAGTGATGTAGAGGAGGGTCAACAATAAACTTGGTTGGTGGAAAATGTGTTAGATTGAATAAAAAGCTGGGATGAGAATAGAAAGTCTCAGGTTCTTTTCTTTTCTTTTTTCCTTTTTTCTTTCTGTTTTTTTGAGAAGGTAGTAAGGATTTTTATTGCCAAAACAAGTAAAAGATATAAGCATAACAGAAGACATAAATAAATTAATTGTCTTGATAATTTTAGACTCTAGGGTCTCTCTGTAGAAAGGTTAGCTACTTACATAGATAAGATACTATCCCAAACAAAAACAATAGGTATTTAAGACAGTGTTTAGAACAATAATTGAACATGTATGCAGTGTGTAAAAATAAAGACGGTTTTCTTATTTCCTTTCCTCAGTAACATATGTAGGTATATAAAGGTATGAGGTTATTTTTGGAGAAAAATGTTTTCATATGGAAAAATCTTAATTATCTTAATTTCTTCCATTCCCTCTGCAACACAAAAAAAGGTTTTAAGCCCTGGGATAAGCAAGGAAATCAAGATAGGGTGACAGTCGTTTTACATGAACCTCAAGACTATACTCTTAACAGTAGTGACCATCTCCTTTATGTAAAAATTTTTGAACATTCTTTTATCTATACCAAACCAGTACATTAAATTTTCTCCCTTACAAAGTTTTCAACCAAATTAGAATTAAATTAATCTTACCGTAAAATGCAAGAAAGAATATGTAACCCTAGTGTTTGCTTTGTGTGATACATAGAAGCATCCCTCTAACAGTACTGGCCCTTAAAGGTACCCCATCAAGACCTGGCTGTAGGACGAAGTGATCCTTTAGGTCTACCAAAAAGGCAGGGCGAGTCTAGTTTCAGCAATGATGAGGAGTCCTTGCTAAGTCTGGCTTTTAATTATAGCCAGATCTCAAACAGATTTTAGGCCCTCCTAACTGACAAGGCCATAACACAGTACTGGCAGAGTGTCAAGAGGCCAAAGTTGTTTAAATTAGTCAGTGAACATCTCTATTCTACAATTTGTCAATGCTTGCATTGATAGTGAGAAAAGTATCAAGGAGCCTGAATTTTGAAACAATTTACATATTTGCTATAGACTGAATGTTTGTGTTCCCCGAATATTCATATGTTGAAACCTAATTACCAGTGTGATGGTATTTGGAGGTAGGGCATTTTGGTGGTGATTAGGTCATGAAGGAATAGACCTTATGAATAGGATTTTTTTTTTTTTTTCAGACAGAGTCTCGCTCTGTCACCTGGCTAGAGTGCCAGGGCGCCAGCCTAGCTCATGGCAACCTCAAACTGCTGGATGCAAGCAATTCTCCTGCCTCAGCCTCCCAAGTAGCTAGAGGCACACACCACAACGCCTGGCTAATTTTTTCTATTTTTTAATACAGATGAGGTCTCATTCTCTCTCAGGCTAGTCTCAAACTCCTGACCTCAAGCAATCCTCCCACCTTGGCCTCCCAGAGTGCTAGGATTACAGGCATGAGCCACTGCACCTGGCCATTTGTGCCCTTAATAAGAAAACTGCATCACACCTTTTGCCATATGCAGACACAGCAAAAAGACAGCTGTGTATGAACCAGGATGCGGGCCCTCACCAGATACTAAATCTGCCAGTGCCTTGATCTTGGACTTCCCAGCCTCCAAAACTGTGAGAAATAAATTTCTGTTGTTTATAATCCACCCAGTCCATGGTATTTTGTTATAACAGCCCTAACTGACTAATATGACATTATTTACCTGATAAGCAATGATAAAAGTTCTTGTCTAGGGTAAATGATCCAAAATATTATATGTCACTACTAATATTATTTTGTCTGACTTTAAAGCAGTTCAAAATATCTTCTTCCACACAATAAGCACAAGCTTTGTACTAATGTTTATCAAAGGTAATTATGTCTCCAGCTCTAGCCTTAGTTTAACAAGTTTTAAACATATTAATGTACACTTTTCCTATGTCAGAGCCAAGGTAAAAGGGGAGTGGAGAGCAAGACACCCTCTATCCAGATTCCCTGGACTAGAAAGAGCTCTAGAACCCAGCAGATATGAGTACATTCAAGTTTGAGATTATGGGCCATGGCAATCATTTCTTTTCTTCTATCTCTGGGATGTCCATCTTGGGTGCTTGAAGGTTTCTATATCCTCAGCCATTCAGGTGGCCTGGGCATAGCCTGGACATAGGTCAGTTTCATTGGAGGGGGCTTCTGGGCTGCTTTGTAGGCCCAGATGTCAAAGCTTCCTGAATTAGATTTCTGGGGGTGGTGGGTCTTGGTTCAAAGAGGTTCCATTCATTTAATGAGTTTCTGTCCTTATCCTCACTTTTACAACTGGAATTTGGGCCAGGTAAGGCTGTAGAAGAACCAGAAGTGAACCAGTCTCTGTGTTTATGCTTATGGGAAGGGTGAGGGCTGCTGCTTGGAGTGGACTGGGCCATTCAGGCTGTCTCTCATCTTTCCTTCTCTCTTCACTGCAGATGTGCAGTGCTTCTGTCACTCAGAGGCACTTGAGGTCTGTGTTGGGTGTGTAGCCAACATCTCAGCCTTGCCTGTTGCTCAAAATGCTGAATGCCTTCTTGGATCTGTTTCGTGATCAGAGAAGTCAGGATGACAAGTGTACTTCTATCCTTCACCACCGGAACATTGTCCATACTGTCAGTATCCATAGGGTCATGGCTGGGGGGGATATACTGTATTCTGTTTATTCCACCTTGGCAAGGTAGTGAGATTTGTACTCTGGAATTACTGGTTTCCAGGGCATACTGCCTATGTCTGAGCAAAGAGGTGACATCGCACAGGGTCCTTGAGGGCATTGTCATAGCCAAATACCCCGCAGTACATACTGATGGGCAGGGACTTCTTGCCTAGAGCCCATTAGACTTAAGAGCAGGCACTTCTGGTTGTTTTGAACGCACTGAAAGACAGGGATCCAAGTGATCCATAGCTAAGTCTCTGTCACCCCAGTGAAATGATGTGACAATTATGCTGACAGATATTAATGAGGAACATTGTCCAGCTGCTGCAAATTAGCAAAGCTTCCTTGGAAGAGCCTACCCAGAGGTCTGTTTCTCTGCCACTATGGGGCTGCCTGCAATCCAATCTCTAGCACTAAGGAGTCTCTCCAGAGACACTGTGGCACAGTCAGGACCCAGGCCATGGTGTGAGCAGCACTATGCTAGACATCAGACGTGCCTGGGCCTCAGGCACAGATCAGCAAGCACGGGCTTTGCAAGTGGAAGATTCCAGTGTTAACTTTGTTCTTCACTAGCTAAGTGACACTGGGCAAGACACGATCTCTCTGAGGCTTAGTTTCCATGTCCAAAAATGAGGATCAAATGCCTGCTCTGTCTACTGCATGGGGTTCTTGCAACATCAAACAATCCTTGTTCTCATTGGTTTTAGGAGTCAGTGCAGGCGTAAGATAAATATATGAAATAAAAGACAATGAGTGTAAAAATATTGTGTGAGGTTTAAAGGGGCACACAATGTGAAACTTACTGTTTTTGAGTTTTTAATAGTAAATACAGACTAAAATATCATCATTTTCATGTTCAATTAAATCTGACTAACATTTTTCAGGCCCTGCTTTAGTATATGATTCTTTGGAATGTAGTGTTAAATTATCTGCATGCACCTTAACTATGGATAATTTTTGTGCGTGAAGCCCCCAACCTCCTTCCAAAAAAGCAAATATGTATGGCAAAGAAATAGAAACTAGTGTCCTGATGTACTATGGCAAATTCCTTAAGACCCACACTTTGCTTCTTGCTAACCCACCTGTCATTGGAAATGTATACAGGAAAAAAATGCGAGTCCCATAGTTTAGGGCTGGAGAGAATGGGCAGAACACAGGAGGAGAATCAGTGATGGAGGGAGAAGGTGGAGGAGAGAAAGAGGGACCTGGGAATTGGAGAGATGAAAAGACAATGTACAAGTAATCCTCTCGACTGTGGCATGTAGACAGAAAGAACCAAGCTATGAAAATGGAAAGTGGGGACCTCAGGTTCAATCAATTGGATGCCAGGTGGATGTGGCTTTAAAAAATGAGGCTATTATCACTGAAGTTCATATGACAGAGCTTATGTGTAAGAGTCAAGTGATGATTACTCTTGTCCACAATCATAAAATAAGGTGCCAGTGTGATTTATCACTCTGCTCTTCTAATATACCCCAACTTTAAGAAGTGTCTATACATTTAAAGGTTCCCACCTTAAAAAAAACTCTTACTATGTCATTGTAGATTGGCCCAGTCTCTTGCACATAGTAGGCATTCAATAAGTGTTTGATGAATAAATGAACTGAAAGAATGCTGACCTAGCTATGCTAATTTATGTTTTCGTGGCGTTGAAGGATTCAAAACTGAAAAATAATACGTTACCCCTCTCACCCTTTTATTTCCTTAAACATAAGACTCTGGTTTAAGATTCCTCTAGTCTATGCAGATAACATAATAATAGCTAATACTTATTGAATGATTACTGTGCCAGGCACTGTGCTAAGTTTACATGATCTCATTCAATCCTGGCAACAACCAGTAAGGACATAATTATCCTACTTTAAGAATGGGGAAGGTACAATTCAGGGAGGCTACGCTTAGAAAGGTTAAGTAACTTACCAAAGTTCACACACCTAGTAGGTTGGAATCAGGTTAACCAATTACATATGGTTTTCTTTAAGAATTATATTTTCATAGGAAACACATGAGGAAGAGGACCAAGAATTAAAACTTCCCTTTTCTAAGTTGCTAAGGCCTGAAGAAAGTGCACACATTGAGGGTGAACTATTGGCAGCGACTTTAAGAACAGAAGGGATGGCCAGAGCAGGGGCATTTGGTTGCTTTTGGATGGCAACCAAAGTAAGAAACATCCTAACACACTCTCTCTCATACACACACGTACACACACAACCACACATACATATGTACGTAGCTGAAATAAAACATTCACTAAGCAATGCTTTCTGCCATTATGTGTGATGGATACTACTAGTTTCCATTCTGTTTCCTTCCCTTTTTTTCTCTTTCTTTCCCAGCCCTTCCTTTCCACTCTATTCTGTTCCAGTACTTTAAATGCTGGTTGAGACGCACTTATAATTGACTTCACTATGTAGTAATGGGTCATGATCTGCAGATTGGAAACCACTTGAGCTGGAAGACAGTAAAGGTGGTAGAAGGAGCGTGGACTTTTGATTCCATTGTGGGGCTTGAATCCTGGGCTACTACTATATTAACGGTGCAGTCTAAACAAATTCTTCGAACTTTAGTTTCTTGTCCATAAAATGGTTGCTGAGAGAGTGAGCAACGAATGCCAGCACCTAGTGTGTCCCACAGAGGGACAGTGACAGCAGTGAGGTGGTTAGGAGTGTCGAAGACTGACCCTGGCACTAACAAGCTGTGTGACCTTAGTCAAGTCACATAATCTCTAAGCTTCAGTTTCCTTCTGTGTAAAAAATGGGGAAATAGTAGTACATGCCTCATAGAGTTGTGAGGATTCGGCATGAAGATGCACTAAAAGCTCTCAGCACAGTGCCTGGTGCTTAGCGAGTGCTCAAGAAATAATTGGCTGTATCATCTGTTCACCCAACCTGTCATTATTGTCCAACCACTTAGAGCTGGTCTGGAACTCCCTGGACTAGGTTACAATATCTCTTTTGATGAGGCAAACTCAGGTGTGTGTGTGTGTGTGTGTGTGTGTGTGTGTGTGTGTGTGTGTGTCTGTGAGAGAGAGAGATAGAGCGAGCGCAAGAGAGAGAGAATCAGAATTGCTGTTTATTTTGCTTATCAGTATTTTCTAGTGGCCAAATAAAACTTGGCTGCAGCAAAGGAAATTATCTTAGTAAAGAAAGATTAGATCCAAATTGGATTCCCTCTCCTTGTTCTTCTTCAACAGTATTTCCACAAATCTTTGGCTTGAGGCTAAAAGCCTTTTTTCAATCAGTAGACTTTAGAAAAAAATGAATAAAGGAAAAGAAAAGAACATGACTACACGCTAAGTGCTGGAAAGTGAGACTACGTCTTTTGAGGTTAGCTGAAGAATTCTGTGACATGGCCCCCCTCTCTAGCTCCTTCCTTCTTACCACACATGTGAGGTAGCCTCTAAGATGGCCCCCAACATTTCATGGCATTCATGTTCTGTGTAATCCCTTCCTCCTGTTCCAGTGTGGGCTGGACTCAGCGACTCACTTCTAACTAATAGGAAAAGGTGGAAATGGCAGTGTATGACTCAGAGACTAAGTCATAAAAGGCAGTGGGGCATCTTGTCCCTCTTTTGGAGCTTACTCTAGGGCAAGCTAGCTGCCATATTGTGATCAGCCCCATAGAGAGGCTCACGTGATGAGAAATCAAAGCCTCCTGCCAATAGCCACGCACGTGAGCTGATCCTCCAACCCCTTCAAAAGACTATAGCCCTAGCCAGTATCTTGACTGCAACTTCCACTGACACCCTGAGCCTGGACAACCCGGCTAAACCACTGCCAGGTTCATGACCCTTAGAAATTTTGAGATCATAATTGTTGTTTTAAGCTGCTAAGTTTTGGGGATATTTTGTTACATAGTAATAGATAACTAATATACTGCCCTTGAATCCTGCTTCCCACAGCATCTCTGTGTTAGTTCTTCCAGTTAATTATTCATTCATGAATCTCATTCATTCCATGCACTTTTGTGGACTGCTTGCTATGTGTCAGGCAGTGTAACCTTCCGATGCTAACTTTGAGGAGCTTCAGTCTGGGGATGGATACACCGTGAGCAGACTAATACGGAAATTAAAACGCTAGGTGCAAGCTAAACACCACCACGTGGCTTTGATAGAGGGCCGTGAGGACTCAGAGGAGGGAATGAGAACTTCCCTCCTGGGCAGATGAAAGAAGGATGCAGAGAGGAGATGGCACTTGTCCTAAGCCTTGATACCAAAGCGTGATGGCTTTGTCACGTGTCCACTTGGTTGGGCCGAATAACATTCCCCAGAATCCCTTTCTTCTATTAATATGTTTCTAGTCAGGGTGGGCCGCAGGGCGATTCCCGCTGAAGGAGGGGCAAGCAGCAGCCATTTTGTAGCAGACATGAGGGCAGGTCTAACGCACCTTGCTGGTGTGAAGTAGCGCTGGGCCGGTGACCGCTCTGCCTTCCCCTGCATCCTTCTTTTACTTGCCTGACTCCTGGCCAGGTGTGCATGTTTAACTCTCGGATGAAGGGTTTCTGTTTCTGAAGGCTGTCTCGTCACCAGCGTGAGAAGCGATGTAAGTGGACACGTTTTCAATCTTTTTTTTGTGCGACAAGCCTCGTTAGTTAGATCTCTGTGTGTGCATACCCATAATAGTATTTGTGTGCATATATTAATGGTGTATAAATTAACTCCTTTTGCTTCAAATGAAAAGACACTCTTATTTAATGATGAGTAGGCATGAATACAAAGATCATTTCAGCATCTTAGAGCCACTAATTTCTCTTAGATAAGCTCAAGCTACCAAAAATTAATGTTTGTCATTAAGAAGAAATTCACATCTTAAACAGAGAAAAATAATGCAATCAACCCTGAGATAATTTAAGTATTCTTGTCTTTGGAGAGTTAGGACAGTTGTGCTTAATTTGCCACATCCTCACTATTTAAAAATGTCACTATTGAACTCACTGTCCTTTTGGAAAATGAGAAATACAGGTTGAATATTCTATAGGGAAAAATAAGCACAGAAAAATGTTGGAGTATGGTTAAAAAACAAACTTCTAAGCCCAAACAAAAAATGGATATACAGACTAACAAAATAGTGGTATCTGAATGTGATTGCTGAGAATATGGAATTTTGATTACAAATTCTTTCCTCTCAAGCAATTGAATTAGTAGAAGAAATTGCTAAAAAAAAAAAAAAAAAGAGAAAAATACTGGACAGAGACAACTACAAACAATAAAAATCTAAGGCCTTTGATATTACTGTGAAGCACATTTTCCTTCTTAAGCCTGGAGGAATTTCTCAAAAATGACGAGGTAGATTTTTGATCCTTTCTGTTTGACTTATTTTCCTATTTAGCATGTATGTATTTAACCGACTTTGAATCTGTTTACTGCACCCATGGGTGAAAAAAATTTAACATATATATTTAGTATGACTGTGAGGTATACAAGGCAGAAAAGAATGAGAATTTTTCTTCTCCAGTCTATTTCCTTGGAAGCAATCATAAATTGTTCCATTGTTATGAAACCATTTTTCAATAGCTCAACTCCCAGCATTCGCATGAATAAATCTCTCCTCTCAGTGTAGGAAGCAAGTCACCATTATTTTTAACTTTCTTAACCACATCCAATCCTTCAACAAGTTCATCTGTTCACTTACACATACAATTAGGTGTATATAGTTCTTAATTCTTAGCAAACTTCTCATTTCCCCGGTACATAAAATGTCTCACAATCCGCGCCAGTGCTCTTTAGTCAGAATTGGTCTTCCGAGTCCATATTTTGCCTCCTATTCATAAGCATTCTGAGTCAGTCCACTAACGTGGGGGCAGTAGTGCTAATGCAATTTATATTTAGTTCTTCCCGTGCCTCTAGTTCTTTACAAGAAGCCCTCCTATTAGTGCGGAGGATAAGCGAGCCAGTCGGAAAAGGTTTTGAACCCTTGGCAAATCTCATCACAAAATACACCAAAATGCTATAATCTGAATGCAATCTTCATTAAGAATTTCCAGCACCTGCTTGCTGAAGCTACTGCACAGCTCCACTCATAATCACCACGCAAGGGGCAGCGTTAGTTAATGTCACTGGACAAATGTTGAGATCTGCTTGTGCATGTTCATTAGAGCCAGGTGGGAAAATGTAGGCATGAAACGTTTTTGATTGGCTCAGGCTTGTGCATCATTTATTCAGCCAACATTCTGAGCACTCTTGAAAAACCAGAAAGGCTGGAATTGAAGTAATTTTTTTCAGGTATTTCAGGGGCGGTATCAGCTTCCGACTTCACTAATGAAAGTGGAGGGGTATTCTTTCCCAGCTGTGTGGCACTGAGCAAGTCGCTTACTCTTTCTGTCTCAGTTTCCTCATCTATGAAATAGAGATAATTTTATCTGACTTGCAGAGTTTGTATGAGGATTAAATGAGTCAATACAGATAAAATACTTTTAACAGAACCTGGTAAGCGTTCACCATCATCATCCTCTCCGTTTTGCAACTCTGCTTTATGTCGTTCATCTGAGCACACTGGGAAGCCTGTGGCAACCCAGATGGCTGACAGTGATGTGACTCTGAAGCACAATAGCATTTGTTGTTCTTTTCTTTTTTAACCTACCTCCTTGGAGCGCTTAGTAAGTGCCAGTTCTATGCTAAACTCTTTGCAAACATTTTCTCAGGCAAATCTCAAACAGAGATTTACAGGATAGATACTACTGTATTATAATTTCCATTATAACAGATGAGAAAACTGGGAGTTTGGAGAAGTGAATTTGCTTGTAGAATTAAGATTCATAGATTCTAAGGATTGGATAGACATTATATTTCATCTTAACTTTGTTTTAGGTGTTACATTTACCTCAAGACTAATTATGATGCAGATTTTTAGGACTGAAAGGGCCTTCCACATGAAGGAGGTAAGACTCAGAGAAATTAATGACTTTATCTAAGGTCATGCAGCCAGCCAGTTGTGGCCAGCCAGTACCAGAACATTTGCGGAGGTCCCTGACCCTACAATACTCTACTTTTTCTCTACGTGTTATTGTACATAATTAATAGATCTCTTCAAATGTGAAAATATTTAAACTGTGCATTCCTCTCAGGGCATGAGCTTCTCCAGCAAGGAAATCATATACTTAAATGGAAAATTGATTGGAGAAAATAAATACTTGGGATAGGTTTTTAAAATTTAATTTAAAATTAAACACCATCACTTCAGGTAAGCAACATCTTAAAATATGACATTAAAGTCTTACCCCAGAAGCCACAAATATGATAATAAAAGGTTTACAGTGCCTTTTCTACCAGACATTCTTCAATCCTATTTTCTTTCCAGTGTTTATAACTAGCCCGGAACTGAGGGAATTAAGAACAGTCTTCTTCCAGCTTCTCTAAGACTTCTTCTGTTTTAAAGCTGAATTCCTGAGGGCAGGGAGGAAAAGGGAATTCCCTAATTTCTGCATCCGCCACCCCCGTAGCTCTCCACACATGCACACATGAGTGTGTGCAACACACACAGTTATTCTTCCCAGAATGAAATCTACTTTTCTTTTTTCATCTATTCTTTCTTACAACCTCCACTCCCTCCCCTAAAACCTAAACTTCAGCACTTGGCTCAGTGACAGTCTCTCAAGATCAAAGTTAAATGATAATTTCCATGAAAACCAAAGTCATTTCAGTCTCTTTTCCTCTCTCACTGAACGCCTGTGTCTCATGCCAGTAAAACACGAAAAATTCCACACTTCCCTTCTCTTCAGGAGGAAATTCCACATTCCTTCTTCTTTTCTTCCAGTGTCTCTTCACTTCTAACACATTACTAGATGTACACAGAAAATTTCAACTTCAAATTCAAGATTTAGCTTCTTTTAGTGTGTCTGTTTCTCTTGTGATAGGCCATGCCTATGAGGCTTGAAGCTATCTTGGGGAGAAAAGGACCAAGAAGCCAGAGGGTAGAAAGTTGGAAGACCGGCAGAGGGAGCAGTGATGAAGTAGGGATGATAGGAAATTCGTATTTAGTGACTTTCTACATGTCCAGTGTCACTCATTTCAAATTTTCAGGGTCACAGAGTTTGTAAATGGCCTGGTGAAAATACTAACTCTAGGCTGTCTGACCCCAGAATCCAAGGTTTATGCAAGAGTGTGAGGTCAGTGACATGATATGGGGAAGAGTGGGAGAGACCCTATGCCATGTCATGACACCACCTTGACACCTGTTGACTGGCTTCACCTGTCTTTGGGAGGAATTATCCATCTGACTTTATTCAGCACAAATAATGGCCCAAAAGCAACAGCAAGCCTCCTAGAGTCTAGACAAGGCTCTTGACTCTTTCATTTCCCGATTATCCTTCCGTGCGTAGTCACACATATGCCCAGATAGCTCCCTGATTGCAAGGGGAATGAGAAGGTTCTGATTTTGCCCTTAAAGTGTAAGGGGACCCTTTCTGAAATCACTGATGTTTTTCAGGACCCCTTCCACACAGTCGCTATCTAGAGAGTTAACTGGTAATGGGGTACTTCATATTTCTCTTTGTCCAAGATGTCACCTGAGAGGTTCTATGCAAATGAAAATAATTTTATTCCTCAAGAAATGGAAATAGTAATACTCCACTTAGTTAGGAAACACCTGCAGAAAGGGAAACTACAGTGGGGTTTTTCTTTGTTTTTTTTTCTTATTTGGAAGGAAAATAGAGGAAAATATCAAATTCCTAACACAGGAAATCTCCCTAGAGTCTACCCCCAGTAGGAAAGCTCATTTTATATTTTGCAAGTTTTATGAGAAAAGCATTAAACTCTAATAAGTAGCTATTTTAGTATTATGCCTTGGATGTTAAATTCATTTGTTGAGAATACCATAATACCATGGGATGAAGACTGCTCCCAATAGGAGTTATGAGCTATCCTAGGGATTATGACATGAAATGTTCATATATCCATTATTAAAAATGATTCTGTTTTCTGTTGCTACTTTTTTGCCTAGCAGGGAAAAAAAAGAAAGGAAAAAAGCACTCTATAGATTCTGTTTAAACAGACACCAAATTCAGTAACATCTTGGTTTGATGTAAGGTCCTGGCTTGGTAATATGAATTGACAAGTGGTTTTCCTGATATGAGTGTACAGGAATATAAGGTAATGGAAGGCAAAATTAACATTTGATGAGCACACTCCCCATGTCTATTGCCATCTAACTTTGCAGTACTATCCCACTCCTATTCTGGGCTCAGCCTTGTGACCTGCTTTGGTCAATGAGATATTAATAAATGTGGTGCAAACAGAGACCTGAAAAGTACTTGAGTTCCCACTTATTCTTGTCCTCTGCCATGGGCATGAGCACATGTCTGCATTAGCCTTCAGGAGGGTGAAGTGAGTGAAGTTGCACCAGTCATCTCAGCCAATCACTGCACATATAAGCATGTCCAACCAAGACCAGCAGAATTGCTTGGCTGACCCAAGAACAGCAAAGCTTCCTAGCACACCTCCCAGATGCATGAGTAATAAATGTTCATTGTTGTGTGGTTTGTGGTGGTTTGTTATGCAGCATTATTGTGTTACTAGATAACTGATACAAAACCTATGGTGAGGAAATGGTTTCTGGATATCAAAACTTATTGTATGTTGTGTTACATGTTATATTAAAACTACAATAGGGATATGTGTTAAGATAGACTGGTGAGCCTGTGTGGGCAAGTCACTTTTAGGTAGGGGAAAAGATTCTCACTTAAATGATGAGCTTATTCTTAGACCAGTCACTTAGGGAAAAGGAGAATTTTTCCAAGTAGAAATTGAATCTAAGAGTATGAATCATTGCCAGATAGGTGATATGGCAGGGTCTCTCATGGGCAGGAGCCTTTGTCTGGGAGGATGTTTCTCTAAGGGGCCACTCAGAATGACTTCTGTTGTGTGGATGCTGAGCAGGAGATGAGAGGTGGAGGACCCAGGAAGTCCCATGTGATGATGACGGTGATGATGGCTGACACTGAGAAGGTTGCTTATTATATCCCAGGTACTACACTCAGCTCTTGATATATATGAACTCATTTAATCTTCATAACAACACTATAAGACAGATAATACCCCCCCCCCCATTTTATGCTTGAGGAAATTGAAGCCCAGAACTATTAAGTGGCCTGCCAAGGACAAATAACAATTAAAGAGTAGAGCTGGGTGGCCACCAATCTGGCTCAAGAACCTCCATGCCAAAGGGCTTATAGAACAAGTTGGGTTAGGACCAGAACTTCATACTTCATAAGCTGGGTGGTGGATAGTCCTCATGCTCTGTTTCTAACCCTACATTGGCAAGAATTTTGTCCCACTATGAGGCCAATATCTTGGTGGCAGCAGGGAGGGAATAGTTTCAGTCAGGACACAGGGCAAGAGTCAAACTCAGGTCTTAATCCAATGTCCATCGAGTCATTTATTTTTGTTAAATTTAATGTTCAACTTGACTAAGACTGTGCCTGCCCATCTGCCTATTTACATAATGATGCTAAGCTTGTTTCGGGGGAGTGAGAAGAGGAGGGTGGGCATTGGGTCTTTCTGTTGATGATCCGTCAGGCCATCAAAAAATGTAGAAATAGAACTTTAAAAATCAGAAGAAAGCTTGGTGGGGTGGCACATGCCTGTAGTCTTAGCAGAGGTATGAGGATCTCTTGAGCTCAGTTGTTTGAGGTCAGCCTGGGCAACATAGTGAGACCCCATCTCTTAAAAAAAATCAAAATGATGCTAAACAAGGATGTTTTTGTAATAGACACAGCCATGACATAAATGGCTGTGAACCTGGGACATGATTCGTGCAGCATCACTTGGAAATAACAGCACAGCCTTTTCCTTTGCTTCTTCTGCAACTCCCTAAGCGAGAAAAATAGGTAACACATAAAACTCTGATTTAATAAAAATTGTCTAATAGACCCTATATCCAGTGAAGCAGTTCATTTTTGTGGTTTAAAATTCAAAGGAATTTCTTCCTATCATCTGTTAAAATAAAATCATGCTGTGATTACAGCAAGGAGTATAGCTAGACATTGGCTTTGGAGCAAGACACACTTAGATTTGGGTCCTGCCTTTACCATTTTCTTGCTCTGTCACCTGGGCATCATGCTAACATTTCTGAACTTTTTTCTCATTTGTAAAATGTGAATAATTCATACCTCATAGGATTTGGGGATAACTTAATAAGGTAACTCATATAAACTGTTTTCATCAAATATGAAGTAGGAGATAATTATATCAGATACCCCCAAACCAGATACACTTAACCAGCTTGTTTGAGAGCCTTTCAAATGCTGTGGCTGTACAATTTCAAAATAATTAACTGAAAGTTTTTAAAATTTTTTTAGTTATTTAGCTAGTAGGTTTTATTCAACCAGGAATAAAACAAGGTTATTTGACTCAATTTTTAAAATTGAATTAGCTGAATGATTTGCATGTTTTGTTTCCCTACAGATAGCATCTAATAATTCAGGAT
>RJWJ010013824.1:0-39150 GCA_004363605.1 Indri indri | reverse complement strand
CTTCTGCACAGCCAAGGAAATTGTCACAAGAGCAAACAGACAACCTACAGAATGGGAGAAAATTTTTGCATGGACCTCTATTTTTTTTAATCATTCCCAGGTGATCTCATTCAATTCCACAGCCTTGAAGCTTCAGATTTGGCATACAAACTGACTCCTTAATTGTGCCTTCTGCTATGTAATAATCATGCCAAACTTAACATGTCCCAAACAGAGCTCTTGAGTTCCCTCTCTCGAACCAGTTCCTTTCTAGTCTTTTCCATTTTTAGTAATGGTACCACAATTCACCCAGTTGTCCAGGCTCAAATCCAGGAATTGTGCTTGATTCTTTTTTTCCCTGACTACTCTGCCCTCTGATCAATACATCAGCAAGTCAACTCAACCTGAATACAATCATTTCTTAGCACCCTTTCTAATATCACCTTGGTCTAAGACTGTATCGTCTCTCCTTGGGACTATTGCAAAAGTCTTGCAACTGTTACACTTGTGCCTCTCTAAGAGTTCCATTTACACAGCACAGAGTATCTTAAAACAAAATCAAACTCATGATACCTCCCTGTTTCAAATCTTCCAATGACTGACATTGCAAACAGGGGATCCCACCGCATGACTTACAGGGCCCCATATGGCCTCACTCTTTAACTACTTATTTATCTTGCCTACTCCTCCTTGCTCATTCTACTCCAGCCAAGTTGATTTTCTTTCTGTTCCTTGAACATGCAAAGGTTGTTCCCACCTTAGGGACTTTGCACTAACTGTTTCCACCTCCTGTAATGCTCTCCTCCCTGGTATTTACATGTTCGGCACCACAGATCTCAGCTTACATGTTGTCTCTAAGGAAGAGGCATTCCCTGACTCTGCTCCATCATTCCATGATATATTACTTTTCATGGATTACTTATCATTAGCAGTACTTTGTATGTAGGTAGGTATTTATTTGTTTGGTCTGTTGGTTATTTATTATGCGACCCCCTGCCCACCACTAGATGATAAGTTCTGTAAGAGCAGGGATCTTGTTTGTGTTGTTTCCCACTCTATCCCCAGCACCATCCTCAGTAAGTATTTCTTGCTGACATGAAATAAGTCAAACAAGTCAATTAGTTCAGCTGAGAAGGTTGAAGAGTGATTCATTCTGCAAAGAACTTACTCTGGTGAGTCCATCAGAATGCATTGCTACTCAAAACCTGATTTATTACAAAACTTATTTTAATTTCACTGTGACCAGTTGATCACAGGTATTCCATAAAATTTTCAGCCCCCAATTTTCCACTCCAAATGTCTCTTTAATTACAAATTTAATACAAAACTTTTTCAAGAGAAAAAATTAAAGTTCCAATGCTGAAGTACAATCTTTCACCTGGACATGGATTCAAAACAGGCCCCCAAATATCAACGGTATAATGTCAGCTCCACAACTTGTCAGCCTCATGTTTAAAGTCTACAGAGTTCCTTGTCTTTAATCAGTAACATCATTTTGGACACTTGTCAGAAAATTAAAATGCTTCCTCTGCTGAAGGTCACTTGATCAACTGAAGTTTTAAAGAGTTATTTTAAGAGCTTTGTTAATTATTGACTCGTGGCCGGGCTCGGTGGCTCACGCCTGTAATCCTAGCACTCTGGGAGGCCGAGGCAGGAGGATCTCTTGATCTCAAGAGTTTGAGACCAGCCTGAGCAAGAGGGAGACCCTGTCTCTACTAAAAATAGAAAAAATTAGTCAGGCGTGGTGGCCTGTGCCTATAGTCCTAGTTACTAGGGAGGATAAGGCAGGAGGATCCCTTGAGCCCTGGAGTCTGAGGTTGCAATGAGCTATGATCAGGCCACTGCACTCTACCTGGGTGACAGAGCACAAGACTCTGTCTCAAAAAAAATTATTAACCCTCTGGGGCACTTAAATTCTATACCTGCACTGTTAGACAGTTGAAAAGAAAGATACCTGTTCTATGCTGTACTTGTTACTTATAGAAATTTCTTACATAGTAAATTTGTTTTAATATTATGCTCCAACTGAAATATTTTGTGTCTGTGTGTATTTTTAAGTACTCTGAACAAACTCTCTGTATTCCCAAGCTGTGGGCATAACCCAAAACTGTCATATCAGTCAGCATTCCAAGTTGAAAGGTGAAGCCTCCTGGCATGGGAGAGGTCAATTCCTTCTTGTTGAAGGGAGGTATAATCCAGACCTGAAAAACTCCTGTGATCCCAGACAAATTCCTCCTAGATAAAGAAGCAAATCCCTTGCCAGCTCAAAATTGCAATGTCACCATTTACACCCACAGTTGTAAAAATACAATATTTTAAAAGTCTTTAGTGGCAAAATTCTAAATCCAGAAAATTATGCTGTGATGTTATGTTCTTCTGCACCTCTTTGTCCCTGTGGATTTATGTTTGATTCTATGAGTCTTTATTTCTGGAGCTCCTTTTCTCTGTGTTGTATCTTCGTGGGAGTCTCTAGGTATTAATAAATTCTTAGCACTGTATCTTACTTACTATGTCCCTCTGTATCTCATGCTTCCCCAATTCCTTTTGCCTCTCTTAACTAACCCCAATGCAAAGCCAATAAATATTTATTTATTTTCACAGTCGTTGGCTTGGCTGAAAATATATAGAAATTTGGGAGTCATGGTAGTAAAGGTGGGTTTGAAACCACTGAGTTTCCCTGAACGTTTGTAAAAGTAATAGAATCACAACACAAATTTTACATAGAACAGTACCACACAGAAAACATGTTCAGGGAAATCTACTTATTGGATTAGGCCACTTTAATTGCAGTATCAGTAATCACCCTGTGACTATAGGCCACATACCTGGGTGTGAAATTTGTACCCTGGAAGTGGTTGGGAGGCTCAAAGATCACAGAGAGAATTGTATTCACAGGCAGAGAAAGCAACTAAACAGCTTGGATAAAGTATTTCTAGTATGAGTTAACTATCAGTTCGGAAGCATAAACATAAATAAACACTGGTTTATTCAAAAAGAAGAATAGATTTCACCCCATATTCTAATCTTAAGCCAAGAAAAAATGAAATAAAAATAAGCCTCCCAGAAAATATAATTGAATAATAGATACAAGAAAAATGTTTGACTTTGCTGGTAATTAAAATGAAAAACAACCATTTTCACCTTCCAACTTGAAAATACCATTTTCACTCTCAATTTGAGAAAGATTTAAAAAAAAAGGATAATATTAATTGCTCCCAACAGTGTGATGAAACAAAGCTGGCAGAAAGAGAAACTGGTAAAGCACTTGAGAAAAGCAATTTGCCAGTATCTGTCAAAAATTTTAAACTGTCCATATTTTAAAATCAGAAAGTATTACTTTATGATTCAATCCTAAGGACAGAATACCACATATGGAAAAAAGTAATTATTCCTGAAGATCTTTAGTGCAGTGTCATCGATAATAACAATACACATACATAATGCATAATGTCCAATAGTCTGGTATTAGTAAGTAAGTTATGGTATGCCTTATTCAATGTTACTTAAATTATGCTCATAAAGACTATAATAATATGGAATATGCCGATGTTATAATAGCAAGTGAAAAGATGTAAAATTGTGCCTATAATATGACTACAAATATAAACATGTGGTACACGCATGTGAAAGTGCACACATATAGCCCAAACAAACACATGTATATAAAAAAAAGGCTGGAAGAAAATATAGCCAAAGTTAAAAGTGCTTCTCTTTGAATGGTAGGACTTTAAAATGGACTTACAAAAATAATTCATCCAGAATTAGTTTTAAAAAACCCTATTTAGTCCTGATCCCACATGAGCAATTTCATTTCATTTACTGGACTATTTCTGGGATTCTCTTTATAAATGATCAACTTTTCTTTATAAATTTATATGTTTTAGAGACCTAAAATTAAGCATATAGTCACATAATTGCAAAACTTCTCTATAAATCACAGTCTACCTTCCTTTATATTGCCACTAACCCTCTCTATTTCAGAAAAAAAAATGGATACAAATAAATTGACAGAAATGCTTTCCCAAAGGTCAACTGTATATTAAATTAAATAAAAATAAATTCAGCTACTTGATATTTTAGAAAATTGACTTCAATTGCAACTTAATGATCAGATTGGGGAATGGAGAGGATGCACATCATTTTTTCAAGGCTAGGGAGCTGTTTCCCTTAATTGCTTTTTCTTTAACACCATCAATACATCTTTATTAGATTACATTGTAAATTTTGGGTGCAATAACATTGTTTATATGGTGCTTCCTAAACTAATAAATACAATGCTCAAGTCTGTTGTCTGTGGGGGCCATAATTATCATTTTAGATGTTTTCCTGGGGCTAATGGGTGGCCATGGAAGGGTTTGAAGCAGAAGAGTAATCTCATAAGATTTACGTGAGTAACCTCATGAGATTTACATTTTAGAAAAATTGCCCTTCCAGGAGAAAAGTGTGGAAGGATATATACCAGGCTGTTAACATGGGTCACCAGGACGGCAGGAATAAGGTGGAGGTCAACGAATATTTAGCTTTGCCATCGAATAACTGTATTTGCTTCATTTTTGACAAAAAAAAAATGTTTTGCAACTTCAAAATATCAAATTTGAATTTTTCCCTATTCAAAACAAGGTGTTCTTCCCTGGATGGATGAACCTTGAGGACATTACACTAGGTGACAAAGGCCAGACACAAAACAGCAAATACTATATGATCCCACTATGCAAGGTACCTAGAGTAGTCAAGTTCATAGAGATAGAAAGTAGAATGGTGCTTGCCAGGGATTGGGGGAGGGAAGAATGGGGAGTTAGTGCTTAATGGGTCCAGAGTTTCAATTTGGGAAGATGAAAAAAGTTCTGGAGATGGATGGTGGTGATGGTTGTACAACAATGGGAATGTACTTAATGCCACTGAACTGTACACTTAAAATAGTTAAGATGACAAATTTTATGTTAGGTGTATTTTATCACAATAAAAAAATAGAATTGGCTGGAGAAAGGATGGATCAAATGATGGGACATATATTAGCAGATTCTGGGAACTACAGTGGTCCATGTGAAGAACCCCAGATCCAGAAGGGACATGGAGACAGTGAGGTGGACAGGCTTGAAATCTATTTTGAAACTATAATAGAAATAACAGGACTTGAAGAATAATAAAAGAAGACCAAAAAAAGAAAGCATCTAGAATATTTTTGTCTCGGTTTGAGTTAGTCTGAAAACAGACCTTGAAACAAGGATTTGGGTGTGACTAGTTTATTTGGGAGGTGATGTCAAGAAGCTCTGGTAGGGGCCTGGGAAGGTAAGCCGAGGGAAGGCAGCCAAGAAAGGCTGCAGTGTCAAGTGGGTTACCACTGTGGGCAATTGTGGGGACATCTGGGAGACAATGTGGAACATGCCTCAGCTATTCCATCTAAGAGGTGAGGAAGCTGGGTTACTTATCCATCAAGTTATGTCAATCATAGACTGATGGCTGCTTTTGGAGGACATTAACCCCAACCCCACTGCTCACCTGCCCTGGGTATGAGCCAAGAGGGGCACCAGTGGCCAGAGAAAGCCTTTAGGCAAAGACTTGCAGCAGACAGAAGCCGTAAGTCCACGTGTATCGAAATGAGTACTAAGGGGATCTGGTGGGACCCCTACAATGTCTGCTACAAATGCCAAGAGTCTTGGCTTGAAGACTTGCCTGAAGGTGGTTCCATTTCTCGAAACAGGAAACACTGCAGGCTGAGCAAGTAGGAGTGGGCAAAAGAAGAGAGCTGGCAAAGGAGACTGATGGAGCAGCTAGTGATTTAGGAGGGAAACAGGAAAGTGTGGTATCATGGGAGTGACGAGGAGAAGTGACATTTTAGAATGCCCAATTAATACATAGCACTAGAAACCAGAAATGCTTTTCTTAGATCAGGGAAAGTATTTTGGAAAACAGTATTAGTTACATAACAATTTATAGGTTCCAAACACCCCTATACTGGACTGCATCACAAGATTCAGATGCTATAGATGGGGAGAAAAATACTCACCTAGATGACAGTGTGAGATGAGTGTTTCGCTCTTCTGACCTTCCACTTAATGTATGAATTACACAAACCAATATATTGCACATACCACCTTATAGAAAGAATGTATTTGTTGAGAAAAAAACTAATATTTCCTTTCTTATCATGTGTATAAGAATTATATGTAATCAAGGTCCTTTGGAAATACCAGGCAGATATTGTTGTTATTATATTTTGCACATGTATTTTGTTTGTTCTTCACACATAGCTACAATAACAAGATTGAATAAGCTCTCACTTTAAAAATCACTTGCAGACATCATTTTGCATTGTCATTGAGGTCTTCATCCATTGCATTTGAAAAATATTGAAAATGATGCTAAAATTGATATATACAATAGAATGTATTATTTGACTGGTTTAAATTCTAAGTGCTAATACTTTTTTAAAAAAAATTTCTATTTTCTGAGAAAAGGTATTCAAAATCTTTACACACACATATCTATTCATTAGACATTTAAAATTCCCTGAGGCTTTTAATTTTAAAGATTGGTTTTAAATTTATTCTCAAGTAATCTCTAAACCTACAAACTCCTTTCAAAGGAATTCATCTATGGGGAAGGAAGCCAGATTTCACAGATATCTTTTTGCTGAAATATACCTTTAGAAGAACACAGTAGGGGAAATAAATGTTTTCTCATTTTCATCAGCTTCTCATAGTTTCTGCTCACAAACCCAAATCCAGAAATAAAGCAAGCACAACCCCAAATGATTTTTCTTCTATGTGCAAAATGCTTTTGCCTTCCCTACCTTACTGTCACCTCAATCTCTTTGTCTTTTTCCCCACTTTTCAGACCTGCCCACTGGAAACTCAATATTGTAGACTGCAGACTGATTTATCTACAAAAAGCTCATTTTCTCCTCGGACACATTCTCCATGAAATCAGAGAGAAAGTAACAAGGGGAGAAAAGCAGAACACAGTGTATTTTGGATGTTCTGCCTTTTATCAACTAGAGCCATGTGATTTCCTTTCAGGCGCTGACCACTCCTGCATGCAGCCCAATTTCTGATAACATAAAGGCATGTATGATATTCTACTTATAACTTTCAGAAGGCCAGAAATATGCCACCTATAAGTAAAACTAAAGAAGCTAGCAGAACTCAGAGCAATCGGAAACCAAAACCAAAGTGACCATGGTTTCTGACTTTATCCAAAGGCAAGCCCTTTCGAGGTACCAAGAGGCTTCTTTCACATAAAAAGTACATTTCTGTGCATGAGCCAATAATAACTAAGCACAGGAAATGTAAATGTAATTTTACATCATTTTCGTGGGGGGGGTGTGTGTGCGTGTGCGCATGTGTTAAGCTGGAACCATTTCCTGGTTGTTCATTCCTAGCACCTAGCACATACACAGAAGGCATTCAGTTAATGTTTTCTAAATGAAAGACTAGCAGCAGTCTGAAGGAGACAGAGTGGCATGTTGCCAGCTAAGATTTCGGGTAGATAGCAAATATAAGAGGCTGAATCACAGGATTAAAAACTAGCCCACAATTTCCTCTTACAGATGCTTCCATAAATAATGTGCTTTTTCTTTTTTAATCAGAGAACAAAATCGTCAAAGTGCTAATGACATCTTAATACTAAAAGTCTAGCTCCATAAGGTTTGGTTTGGTGGGGCATGGGAAGGACAGGACCACTCTCTCTGTCTCTCTCTGTCTCTCTGTCTCTGTCTCTGTCTCTCTCTCTCTCTCTCTCTCTCTCTCTCTCTCTCTCTCTCTCTCTCTTTCTATTATAGTTTGCCTTGGAATGGGACAAAGTGTTGTCCCCAGTGGATTTTAAATAATGCTGAATTTTATATAGCTTCTGCTTTTTTCTATGCTTTTCTAATCATCTTCAAGAAAATAATCTGGATGATAACATCTGTCTTTGTCTCCCAGCCGCTTCACACTGCTATAGCCTGAGCACCTTCCCCATCCTGCTGTACATCGCTCACACAACAAATCAGCGGTCGAGGGGTTAGCCTTCCCAGTGAGCTGCATGCAACTCTCACAGAGACCTCTACTTAGAATCTTCAGGACCCCAAGTGCGTGATTTCCTGCCTTTCCCAATCCAGCAGAAGGGTCTTCCAGGCATCCTTAAACTTAGATTAAATGGAGGGTTGTCTCCTCTGCCCAATTGTAAAACCAAGAGCACATTAGTTTCAAAAAATTACTTCTTGGGCTCTTAAGTCATTCTATCTCCAGACATGCTGATTCAAAATGTTGCAACTTGTTTAAATGCTATAAATGGTCATTTCCGAGAAGTACAATCAAAAGGTTACCTGTCAAAACCCTACACACAGCTTCTCACAATCATGATCTTCTACCTTTCTAGTTCACTTGCTCAAATCCCTCTAATACGAATTAAATGTTCTGCAATCAGACAAGAGCCTCCAATCTTTTAACCTTTTCACTTGAACCTACCAAGCAGCTATCTCCTTCACAGTCTCACTTTCTCCTTTGTCCATCTGGGATTCCATCATCCATTTTTAAAATCACTTTCAGTATCTTCAACTCCCTGTGAGAAATCCTACAGGTAACTACAAAAATGGTGGTAGCATTAGAGGAAGAATAGAGGTGCACACCAATAGTGCCATTTCCCCAAGAACCCAGAATCTGAGCTGGATCCAAAACAGCGGCTTGGGATAGATGGACGCCCCCGACCTTCTGTATCTTGACTTCACAGATTGGGTTGTCTGTTTCATAACTTTTCCCTTGGTTACACTGTCACAAATTTCTCCAGTAAAAGAAGAAATCCATTTTTCCACATTAGGAGCCCAGAATGTCAGCTCTAAATAAACACACAGTGTGGTAAGTAAAGAATCGGATTCCCTGGAGTGTGTTTGGGCCAGTGTAGTGATCAGCCTCCACATTCCACCCCTGCTCTGGGAGCTCTCAGGGCACCGAGGAGTGATTATCCAGAATTGATGAGGCTAAGCACCCTGCCCAGGCCCTAATGGCTATTTGAACCCCTGGATGAGACCACTAAAGAACATGAAAAAGGTTACATCCTTTAATGGTCTCCACCTCCAACTGACTGAAGCTTCATGATTAGAACATCTTGTGATGTACAAAGCAAAAATGCTATTCATTGTCTGTTTAGCTTAGGGTCCCCTGGCAAGCAGCCTCTGAGACAGATATGTGTACAGAAGCTTTATCAGGGTTTAACACATGTAAAGAAGTAAGGGAAGCAAGATTGGGCAGAGGAAGGAGTTGAACTGAGACACAGACACAACAGAGAAATCAGTCAATCCTGTAGTGAATTCTGAAGCTGAGATGACCCTTCAGAATCGTCCTGGATTGAGGTAAAGAGGCCAGGCCTTCATACCCCCATACTAGTTGCAGGATGCCCCCAGGGAAGGGGCATGCCCATGGGTGAGCTAGCTCCCTTCAATCAAGGGCAATTTCCAGAGAGGGCCTCAGCTGTGAACCAGCAGCAGTCAACACTCTCAGCAGGCCCTGAAGGGAGCAGGGCAGCCTACTACAGCATCCGCTATACTGCCATTTTGGGGCCAGCAGTAAAAGGAGCCAAAACTGAAATTTCAACACCCTACGTATGTTAGAACATAGATTTAAGTTTCAACCACTTAAATCTATATTTTAAGGAAGAGTATTTGAATTGGCTGGTTGTCTCTCTGATAAATCCTATCATCAAATCTTCCTTCAGGGCCTCTGAGGCCCTTCAGGTGAAGCTGCCATCCTCCTCTGTGTCATCTGAAGCAGATGAACGTGGCTTTTGCAGCAACCACCACCCCTCAGAGCATTCACCTGTACACGTCTGCCTCCCTCTGTTTGGTGTATCTCTCAAAGATGGGCCCATGTATTATCCATCTGTATATTCCCACACCTAGCCCAATATTTGGTAAATAGGGCACTTGATAAGGGTTATTGAATGAATGAACGAATGAATGAACAAATGGACAAACTTATCTTTCTCCCTGCAGAAACAACATAGGAAAATACATTTGATGAAAGGAGGACAACTCATTTTCGTGCACATCTTTGTATGTGCTTACCATCGGTGTTTAACAAGGGATGTTTGATTTCGACTAACTGGCATAGCATAAAATGGCTATTCTGAAACAGTCAACTGTATCTTATGGGTCTCCTAAATAAAATGAACTCTATCACAGGATTTGAATGCAAACTAGAGTGGAAATTAAAATGTAAAACATGAAACAGCTGTTTGATCAGCTGTTACAATAGACTGTGGACAAAAGCTATATTCATGTTTTATCTAGATGGGTAAAAATAATTACTCATAGAAAATGGTCTGTTACAAGGCTATTTTCTTTTCTGCACTGAAACACAACAGTTATCTAATTAATGATGCCAAACTTCTTAGAAGCACAGGATAAATAGTATCCAATAAATTTAAAAGTAGTATAAAAATATATATTTCTAGTAAATAATGGTAGGCATAAGATCATAATTGCAAAAAACCAGTTTGCCTGCATATTATACAGGGCTAAATTTACTTGTAACCACTAAAATTTTACAAAACTGAAGATATTCATAATTTCTAGTACCTACAACTTCATTAATTTACAACTATGAACTGGTGAACAATCAGGATTGTCTCCGTACTGTACCAGAGGTGGGGAGAAATGTTGGTTTCCTACTGAAATGGCCAAGAAGAAGCCATTATTAAAATTACACCATAAAGTAAATTGGTAAGACTTCCTTGGGGTAACAATTTTGCAACAATTATTAAGTGCCTTAAAAGGATTCCCAACATTTACTTCTAGAAATTTCCTAAAGAAATAATCAGAATTATGCACAATTTAGGCTCATAATAGCTTTGTTTAAAATAGCAGAAAGTTGAAAATAACACAAATCTTCAGCAACAGGAGATTGGTTAAATAACTTATAATCATATGAACTAATATTATAAAGTTATCAAGATCACATGGAAGAACATTTAAGACATGGTTAAACATTCATAATATGTTGTTATTTATTTTAAAAGGGATACAAATGAGTACAGTAAATACAACATATGCTATGCATAAAGAAAAGATAGGTGGCAATACTAATAGTGGTTAGGTTTTTGTGGGGTTCAATTACAAATGATTTTCATTTATTTTTGCCATTTTCTGTAATTCACAGATTTTTACAGTAAATATGCATTATTTGTGCAATTCATGTTATTAAAACATATTCCCATCTCTCTAAAAAATAAAATTCCTCATACTGTAAATCACTATGGTAGAATGTGATTGCATCTTTCATTTATATCAGCAGCCTTTCTCTTTAAAAACTTTTAAAGGAATTTTGGTTATTAATTAATTTAGTTATTAATTCTTCACTTTATCCTTCTGAGAAAGATGCTCTGCGGGATGACAAAAGCTCTTCCAAAGAGCTTGTTTCTTTAATGTAGAAAACTGCAAAATAACCCAAAGAAGTGAGATATAATTACAGATATAATTATCAAGACACAGATTAAGACAGAAACACAACTGGGATCACAAGAATAAAAAGTAGCCCCAACTCCAAAAGATGACATCAGGATTCCAAATTCAATATAAAAAAAAAATCTTTAGAAATGTTGGATAGGTTAATCAAAAGGGAGGATTATTTAGGCTAGAAGGAGAGCCTAGTAGAACCTTCATCATCGTGCAATTCTGATAAATGTTGAGAAGGAGGAGGCCAGTATGAAAAAATGGCCTAGGTAAGAGATGCCCAACTTAAGATCAAGAGCTTAAACTTCAGATATGACATGGAAATTAACTAGTCTATGACATTTAGATGCCATTAAATGGAGACTATGGTAAAACGAGTAACATTTGAAAGGTCAGACTTACCTGAAGATGCTTTCTGACAGTGTCCACTCTCTTTTACAAAACAAAAGGTTTCAATGGCAGTTTTTATATAACAAATAAGGATGAACTATTCACTTTGTGTTTGAGATTGCCCAAGATGTGTGTTTATCATTTAGTAAACCGGGTCACAGCCCTTGGGGAGAAAATCTTTTTGTTTTTGTTTTTGTTTTTTTTTAAAAAGGAAAATTTTAAGTACAGCCAAGTCCTTCAATTCCAATGATAAAACTTCAGAGGGGAGACATTGATTATTGTCTGTGATACTTTTCTGGGTAGGCTTTCAGCAAGACAGTGAAGAAAACAAAGTGCATCTTCGAAGACCTCCTCCTACCCATTCTTGCCTCCTCTCTACCCCCATTTTGCTTGAAACCTCCCTTGGGCATTCAGGATAACCCAATTCATTATAATCAGTTCATCATCTCTTAACCTATTCTTCAATTTCTATCCATTTTTTGGCTTCTCTGGCTATCAGCCACATGACTATCCACCCAAACCTGGATTGTTCAGAATCTGTTCAATTCCACTCCCTTAATGAGACTTTCTCCAATTCCCAGGGACTTCAGTGATTTCTTCTGCCTAGCTTAGCCCTTAAGTCCCACAGTTCTGAATTCGATTATGTATTATTTTTAATTGTTCCTTATGGCATGTATGTACTAGTCTTATGTCTCTGGCTACATTTTAAGTTTCCTGAGGTTAGGAAATTGGTCTTACTCTTTTTCTATACCTCCCTTCAGTAAATGAATGCATGCTGACTTGGGAAACATTGCTAACAGGGACTCGCCTTTCTATACTACCTTTATTTACTGAGTTAACTGAGGAGGCCGAAGATAGATCCATTTTGTGAACATGAGAGTTGAAAATAGAAACAATGTATTTGAAATATTCCTGATTTTTACCTCCCACCCAGCACCATTTGGTCAATTCCAATTGCATTTACTCCTAAGGCTAAGGGCTCATCTCCTAGGACAGTAATTTTATTCAAAAGAAGTGGCTGTGAGGTCTGGAGCCAGCCCTTGGGCCTCTCTAGATCTGCTTTTGCCTGGATGTACAACCAGGTGATCTTACCTAGTAGGTGAAATTCTAAAGATACTTCCATCTTTAGGCACCAATGAATCTATTAAATCAAAACATTTTTTAGCTCTGAAGAAGTTTGTTACCTGGATGTTCAAAATCAGGAAGGAATTTTACATCATTATGCCCCTCTCTTAGGAGAAATAACGTTTTTGCAGACACATTACTACCAAGCTAAATCTTGAGATCCTTGCAAAGGGTAATGCTGCACGTTTAACCTGAGCAAATTTCTAAAGTATTCTGTTATGGAGATAAAAACACTTGTTTTTCAGACACATAATACATCTGGACATGGCCTCTTGATTTGACTTATTTTTTGGACCTAGAAGGGTATTCAATCTTGCAAGTTTCCAGGGTCCCCTCAGTTAAGTATTGCCAGGGACTTGCAAAAATACTAACGTTAACATTTATTGAGCATTCCAGCAGCTAGCCCAGGACCATCCCCCCACTTTTTAAGTAAGGATCTTGAGGCGGAAGAAGTAGGTAACTTGACCAAGCTCCACATTTAGAGGAAAAGGTGGGATTTGAACCCAAGTCCCAGGCGCCCAGAGCCCTTGTGTTCAACATGTGTGTTATCCTCCTTCCTTTTTGTGTAGAAATGTGTTTTGTACTTCTAGTTTCTGGCATATTTATCTCTTACACATACATTAAAACAAGTAGAATTGAGACTTTTTCTTTAAATTGGGCTGCTGCTGACTTCCTGACATCTTGTGTGTTAGTAAATCATATACAAGCCAAGAAAGCAGAATGCTATTCCCTGTGTGTGTGTGTGTGTGTGTGTGTGTGTGTGTGTATCAGTGCATGTGCATACATAGCCACAAACCACTTCCTCAACTCAGTTTGTCAGTGGAGGAGGCTGGCACACTGGCACTTCAGACCCACTAGTGGCTAGTGTCCATTTTGTCAGCCTGATTAACAACAATAGCCAACACCTATTGGGTGCTTGCCACATGCCAAGCCCCATTCCAAGCTCTTTACATGCATTTTCTCTTTTAATCCTCTCAGCCACTTTATGAAATAGATACCATCATGATACCCATTTTCCAGATGAGGAAACTAAGGCATGGGAAGGTTAACTGTTTGCCTAAAGTCTCACAGCTAGTTAGTGGTGGAATAGGGTAGACACCATCCTCTTAACCCCTCTGCCCTACCACTGTCCCTGTGTGTATAGCAGGGAGCCTGGACCTCAACACTCAGCCACAGGAGAAGGAAACTGTGGCCATTATCAATGGCCAAGCCAAGCCTTAAACCTGCCCTGGTGACTTCTGAGGACATACAAGGACCTAGAAATTGTGACTCTAGTGGCACCTGGCTCAGCCCCCATAGCCCACCAACTGACCCCTTCCTCCAATGTGCCCCAGGTGTTAGAATTGAGCAGAAGGAATAAGGCTTTGTCATGCTTTACCTTCACAGAGCTGCTGTCATTCTAATCAACCTTCTGAGACCTTGTCCAGCATGTAGACAGCGCCTGATAGCTTGATACGCTACGTCTTTTGATTATCTACTATTAAATATTATTAAATAAATAATATCATTTATTATTATATTAATGCATTTGTTTTCTATTTAATTAAGACAGGATTCAGGTGGCTAAAATGAGGACCAGGTCAGAATCGGAGTAACAAACAGGCTGGGGTGAGGCTGAAGTATAGATCTAGGGCTTCCAGAATTTCTTCTCATGAGGAACCCAGTGGTTCCCGAGCCCAAGATGAGCCTGAGTTCCTCAGGCCCATTGCATGGGGGTGGATAAAGGGATGGGCTGGATCAGGATGAGGCTGGAACCAGAAAGCAGGTTCTTACTGACCCCTACACATGCACCCTGCATCCTGTTGCCACCTTATATATGCCTCATATCCAGAAAAAAATTGCTTGGTGAAAAGGAAGACATGATTACACAGAAATGCCTCTTTCTTGCTCCCATAGATTGAAAAACGCTCCAAGCCAAACAAGGATATATTTTCCAAAAGGTAGAGCAAAGTAAAGCAAGGTAAAGCCATAATGATCACCGTTTATGGTCCTTAATGTGCATTCTTTCTAATCCTGGAAACAGGCCTGCCAGGAAGGTATTATGAGTTTCATTTTAAAGATAAGGCAGCTGAAGAACAGGAAATTTATGTAACTTTAAAGGTTATACAATAGGTAAGTGTCAGAAAGGGGATTCCCAACCAGCCTGACACTGAAGCCTATGCTGTTTTTTTAACATTGCTATATTGCCTGTCTATATTCTGTCCTTGACTGGATGTACAAATTTCTCAGCACATCTATACATTCAAGTGGGTTAGAGAAGCCCAGGTAAGTTCTCCATTTTTCTTTACCAAAGGTGAGGGGGAGGCTTTGCCACATCTGCCCACCACATCCCTCAACTCGTGGCCCCTCGTGAGCTGTCTGTGACACTCCCTGCTCAGACCAGTACTGCCAGTCTACAGCCAATCTCACTCTCCTGGCCACACAGATCACCTGCCAGGTGTTAGTTACAATTTACAGTTCTGGTTTCCACTCTTCTAGGGATCTCAAACAAGTGCCTGCCACCCTCAGATGACCAAACCTCCTCTCCCAAACCTGGCCAAAACTTTCTTGTTTCTGTTTTGAGTTGCCTTTTTTAGCTTTTATTTTGGGGACTGAGCAAGAGCCATTCTAGAATTGCAAAGGTAGTTCCTGTGGTTCCACCCCCAATCCAAATACTAAAGCTGAGACTCAGGACAGAAGCAACATGGCACTGTCCAGCTCTGTGTGGGAGACATCATTGCTACGCCAAGTCTCCAGACATGACCAGCCCCTTGGGTAAAAGAGATTTCAGTAGGTATTCATTTATATACTGTACGCACTTCTAAAAAGCAAATCTACAATTGCCTTGGAAATTTTCAAACATCAGAAAAGAAAGTTATATATTAACTAGCTGTACTTTCAATACATCCCTATTTATCCCAAAGGGAGTGATTAAAATTTGCTGACAGCTCTTAAAATTATCAGGGAATTACCAGAATACCCCAAGTTTAATAATTAATAAAGTTTAAAAATCAGAGTTGAATTCAGAGACTTTTAAACAAAAATTATTGTGCCGGTCACCTGCTAATTCTAAAATTCTACACTTTGCACTCTTAGTTTTGGCCATTTCATCTATTTCAATGGCTTCAACTAAAACTTCTGTCATACACATCTGTAATCCCAAATTCTATCCCACATTTCCAACTGCTAGATTTCTCTCCCTGGGTCCTCCCAGCACTTCCAATTCTAGATGTCCTATCTTTTCCCAAAACCTGTTCTCTGTCTTCTTGACGTCACTCTTTTTGCTAATATCATCACCATATCCCCAGTCAGTTGACACATGGCACTCTGTGAACCAAAAGTCATCAGTGCTGTTCATTGACCACAGAAGAAGCTAAATCTTTTGGGGATGATATACAAGGCTCCCCACAATTCATTTCCACTGACTTTTTTACCTTTGTCTCCCTCCATTCTTCCCCCGCCTAGTTCTCCACACTGAAGTTCTTAAGGTTTTCTAAACATGTTACCATGTTCTTTCACATATCTGTGGTTTTATATTAGCTGTTCTTTAGCTTAAAATGCTTTTTTCATCTAGTCTCCTGGAGAATTCATATTCATCCTTTAAGACTCAGTTCAAACGTCATGTCCTCTACTAAGTCTTCCCAGATTTCTCAGAGTTTGACATTCTCTCCAATCACCTTCCCTAGAACTGTTTACGTGTACTGCATCTATCATAGGTCAAACAGTATTAATTGTTCATCACTCTGTCTCCCACATCACCTGGTGAGGGCCCATGGGGCAATGGCCCTGCATAAGTCATCTTTTATTCCCTTTGGCACAGGAAGTAAATGTTCGTTGAATGAATGAATAATGAATGAATGAATGGACTCCTCCTGTGGCATGCACTGTCTTCTATTGTCTTTGTTTGGGTATCCCATCTCCCTTCTTGGATTGACAAGTCTTCCAAGGCAAGAACAACGTGATCCATTTTTGAATCCCCTATCATAGCCTCCCCTAATGGCTATAGTTTGAATAAACGAGTAAAACTCTTGTGGAGCCTTGTGCTATATTTCAGACTTTGCAAAGCTATTTTACAAACATTGATTCACCTGCCCTTCGCAACCCTGTAATCTAGCTATAACTAATTGGTGTTGTCCCCATGTAGCAGATAAAACAATCGAGTAAGGTTGGGCCTTGGAACCCTGTTTTCTTGGTTCTTAGAACAATGCCTATTCCATGGAGTGTTCTTAAGAAAAGGCAGATCTACTCATCAATCCCTTGTTTTGATCAGAGTAGGGGGGCAATGTAGAGGTTCACCACGGCTTGTAAAAACAGCCAAACCCTTATCTACCTTACCTGTATGGGTCTAATATGAATAATCTGAGTGAACTTAAAGGTTTGGAGTATGAATTAAAAAGAGCAAAACAATAGGGGAAAAAGAGAAGAATTTGAACCCATTAGGCATACTGGGGTAAGAAAAGGATTCTGGGGGCCTGAAAAGAGAACCTTCGGCTTCTGTACAATTGGGTGCCATGCAAGGCAGCACCAAGAGGCATTTAGTAATATTTTCTAAAACACCTAAGTAGGTATGCTTTTAAGAATAAGTTCCTCTAGGAGAGAAGATGTCAAAAATACTGAAAGAAAACTGAATCTATATACAGCCTTGGCCAACCTCAGCATGCTGTGGTTATGCATCTATGCACCTGCAGCACTGGGCACAGGGCCTGGCACGGGTGAACTCACCAGGGCAGGCTGGACAGATGGAGTAGGCTGAGATTGGACCCAAAGGTGCAGCGGAGGCAGCAGCACAGAACCAGGGTCAGCACCCAACCTCCAACGCCTGTGTTTCCTCTCCAGCCACAGGAGAGTTCCAACACCTCTGCCCTGCCCTCCTCACAGGAAGCAAGGCCACCCCTGCTCCTGAAGGCTACCTGACAAGTGGTTAGGGCAAGTCTTAGACAACACATTCACGGGGGTCTGGAGGTGTCCTAATTACTGCTCAAGCACCAGGAGGCGCTGAGAGTTGGGCCAAAATATCCCTGGGGTCTGTTAAACAGCCTGTGCTGGGAGCATTGCTCATTCCCACAGACCCTACCCCCATATGATCAGCCTCCCCCTCCCCCACTAACCCCATTCCTCCTTCTGGCTTCTGTTTTTTTGTCGCCCCTGCTGCGTACACAGCCGCCCTGTGGCTGAGGGGGTATCTCTGTTCCCATCTTTGCCAAACATGGGCTGGGCCAGAGAGCCAAGTTGCAGCTTGGCCACCCTGCGTTTGGGGCAGCGGGGTGGGCAGGGAGAGGGGGAGAAGAGGCATTTGCCAAGATGGCCCTGCAGCCTCAGATATAGATCCCTGACAATCGTGGAACTGCAGAGATTCAGGGGGGGTTGGAAGGTCTTTGACAATCGATTGGCCAGGGCCCGACCTCTTCCTTCTGTTCAAGGTCATTTTCCCGATGCCTGGATAATATTACGTCGATGCCTGCTCCAAGCGAGGGTGCCCAGTGTCCACATCAAGCTGGAGCAATGACTGACCTTTGCGCCACCCCCCCCCCCCGCCAGGAGGCGTCTCCTCTCTCCCCACCCCCTTTCTCCTGGCTTCGAAAATTGCAGCAAGGCCTGCGTTCCCAGGGAGAAGGTCAAAGTCTGGCCCCAGACCAACAGGCTTCCTTCCAGCCCCTGGCTTCTGCCCCAGACGCACCAAATCCTTCAACCGAGGAAAGGTTCGGTGCGCAGCGCTCAGGACGCACTAGAGCCCCTCCCGTGCACAGAGAGTCGCGGGGCTCCAGGGTCAGCCCGCGCCCCACTGCCGCCCCGCGCGCCTCCCCCAGGCGACCACCTGTCCGAGTGCGCGAAGAGGAAGGAGGGTGCGCAGCCGCGACTGACCTGAGATGCCGCCCCCCACCACGACCACGTCGCATTTGCTGCTCATGGTGCTCGCCCCGCTCCAGGTCGCCCCGGTGCCCGCCGCTCCGGTCTCTGGGCCTCGGCCCCGCCCGCCTGCCCGTTTGCCCTCCCGCCAGCCGCGCGCTGCCCCCGCGCACTAGCGCCTCGGCCAGCAGCTATATGACGGGCCCCAGGCGCCGGGACGCGCAGCCCCGCCCGCCCGCGACGCGCAGGCCGGTTGGAGCGCCCGGCCACCGCCCCCGCCCGCAGCTTGGCCCCCTCCCGCAGCCCTGGGGAGGGCGGGCGCCTGAGCCGAGAGGTCACTGGGGCCTTAAAGAGTCCCGCCCCGGGGGCCACAGGCCCTGGGCCTTCTGCAAGGTGTTTTCCCATCAGCCTCCCTAGTGCGCTATTGAGCTTGGGAGCTGGGGGATGGCAGATTGGGGGTGTCTTCCTCCAGCGCCCCAATTACTCTTCGGTGTGGAGCAAATAACAACAAGCGTTCATGGAGCACTTTCAAGATAGCAGGCACTGTGCTAAGCGCTTTACGCAGGATTCCTGTTCAACCTCACAACACATTTTACAGATGAGGAAAGTGAGAGACAAAGTAGTTAGTGAGTGGCCAAGGTAAGATTAAAAAGTCGAAAAGGAAAAAAGAAAAAAACAAAGCCAGGAAGATTCCGAGACCCACTTTGATCCACCACGCACTATTGCCGTTTCTTGGCACATTCTTGGGTGAGATTCCCAGCCTACCTCCGCCTCCTCCCGGATACCCGCTTCATTCCCCATTCCCTCTGTGTAATTAAGTCAGGAAGCCACCTCTCTAGGATTGCTAACGCAGCACCTAAAGATGCTCTTAAGTTTCCCCACTTTTGCAAGTGATCGAAACAGCCAACTGCACATGGAGCCAGCCACCCAGTGTGTCAGCGGTGGAAGCTGTTGAGGTTGAAACTCAGGAGGCTGGTGGCAGCAGGGGAGTGGCCTTGGATGGGCAGGGTGGGATTCAGGTTCCCCCTGCGTCAGCAAGTAGAGTTATTTATTGACCCTGGGATGTGGGTCTGGGGACCCTGGCTTAACCAAACATGGGGTGATTCGGTGAAATGATAGGTGTTTAAGCTGAAGTAGTTCTGGGTAAAACAGATTTGTTTCTTCAGAGCAGTAGGAAAGCCACCTCTGAGAACTAAAAGTGGGAAGAAGTGCAAGAAATAATTGGGTGAAGTGCTTCCTTTCAGCCTAGGGGAGCTGTGGGCCTGGTAGGGGCTGACTCCAGATCTGGTGACTTGGTAAGAACCTGAAGCAAACCTCCATCCACCTCATCCCACCCCTTTCCCTTTATCCCCCTGCTGCCAAGGAGTCCTGAACTTCTGCTGCCCTCAGACTAGAAGAGGGTTTGGGCATTTTTGTGACTGAGAAGTCACTGGTGGCAGGAAAAGTCTTGATCCAGTTCTGACTTAGATTCTAGAAACTTCCATCTCTCCCGCTTCGGTATAAAATAGTCAGACCCTGTGCCTGAACCCTGAGCCCCATCGCATATCCCCACTGCAGGGAGTGAAGCTGCCTCACCTTACAGACAGCCTCCTTGCCATGTCCTACCTGGTCTACCTCTGTCTACAGTGCCCTGAAGTTGCGGGCTTCTTAGGTATGGACACTCTGTCCCTTCACCTAGCTTGCAAGTGACTCACGTGTCAGGTGGGTTGGGATGCATGGAGAGGATCTGCTATGATTTGAATGTGTCCCTCAAAGTTCATGTGTCAGAAACTTAATCCCCAATGCAATAGTGTTGAGAGGTAGGACCTTTAAGAGGTGTTTAGGTCATGAGGGCCACCTTTGTGAATGGATTACTGCTGCTACAAAAAGGGCTTGAGGCTGCAAGTTTGATCCGTTCTCTCTTACCCCTCATTGCTCTTCCACCACGGGATGATGCAGGTAAGAGGGCCCTCTTTGGATGCCAGCCCTTCAATCTTGGACTTCCCAGCTTTCAGAACCATGAAACAATACATTTCTCTTCATTATAAATTACCCAGTCTCAGGTATTCTGTTACAGCAGTACAAAACAGACTAACACAGGATCCTTGTGGGATCTGCTTGGGATCTCTTTTGCTTGGTTCCAGCAGTGCAAAGTCAGCCAGAGGCCTGGGCATCTGAGACTTTCAGTCCAAGGCAGACTGACCATCCCTTCTCTATGACCAACCGGCAGTGAGGCCAGGAGAGGAACCACAGTTCCATGTGACTGGAGAAAACTCACTGGCAAACAGTGCTTTTCTCGGACAAAGGTAATCGATTGCCTTGTGCTGGATGAGGTAAAACATGGGTTGAATTAGAACTCAGGCTTTGGTCATAGGTGAAACAGGAGACTTTAGATAGTGCCTGAGGCCACTTCTCGTCCCCACATACAGGCAATCATCCAGGCCTATTCAGGGCCCTCAGTCTCTTAGATGGGATAATTCCCAAGGTCTGTCTTCTACTTTGTGTGCAGATGAAAAGCAGTACTTCTCAAACTTGAACATGCACACAAATCACCCAGGGCTGGGGTGGGGTCTGAGAAAGCACCTTTTTAACAAGCTCCAGGTGATGCCAGTGCCGCTGGTCCATGCACCACACACTTTGAGCACATTCCCTACTCCAGGCCTCTGCCTCCTCATCAGTTCGAGAACCAGTTCCATGCTCTAGAGCCCCTTACCTATCTCAAGGTACTTGCAATAAGAAGATGTTGTTCATTATAGCAGCATTTATTGAACATCTACTATGTTAAGCCTTGGGGAAGAGATGAACAAGACAGAGGCTGTCTCTGCCTTCACGGGGCTCATGTTTGTCAGGGAAGACATCCAGGAAGAGTGATCACAAGTGCAGTTCTGAATCTTGCTCTGGAACATATAGCAGGATCAGATAACCTAGCCCAGGCAATTGTGGAGGACCTCCAGAAAGAAATAATATTTCTACTGGGACTTGAAGGGTGAATAGGGATTAATCAGCTATTGAGGAAGATAAGCACTCAAGGCAGAGTGACCAGCGAGTGATAAATTGGGAGGCAAGCTTGAGACTGGAGCATTGGAAGCTTGAGGCTGGACACAGGCCAATGTAGAAAGAACATTTTTGGCCACCTTTAGGACTTATCACAAATACCACAAAATTAATAATGAATAATAAGATGATAACAGTCAGTGGGTAATTAACAATGAATAAAATGATAGGAATCATCATTTATTTTGTGTGTGTGCTTGTGTCTTCCCTTCCCAACTAGATAATAAATTCCTGCAGGAAGGGATAATGCATCATATTTTATTCATCCATTCAAGAATAATTTATTGAGCACCAACTCTGTGTCAGGCATTGTGATCATCATTAGAAATATGCCATTATAAATAAGAAATGATGCTAACTCTAGGAAAACTAAATATGAAAACAGACCATTGCAATAAACCTAATTCATGTTCCAATGGAACGATGCTCAACACTTCTTACCAAGAATGCTGTTTGCCCCTAGCAGTGTTTGCCTTTTCAACTTGATGAAATCCATGTTTCTTTCATCAATTAAAATGAACTTACTTTCCTCTGATTTTTTTGTTAGAAGACTGCCAAAGAGATAAAATGTCTTATTACTTCTTTCTTATTGTCCAGCTTTTCATTAACAGATATTTCAGTGAGTCTCTTAGGAGGTTTCAATAAAGAAGTAGGCTGTGCAGAACAGAGTTAGCCAGATATTATCTAAGTTGTACATTTCGCTTTTTTTTTTTGAATGCTAGAAGCTTGACAGGGGATGGAAAATTTGTTTTAAAATTAGATTCTTTAGAGATTACCAGTTTCTTTTTTCCAACTACTCTGTTAATCTTTTTTTAAACATATATTGAAGAATAAAATGATGAACAAGTCAGCCATTGCAGCCAGCTTTTTAATAATGTTAAATTGAAAGTGTTATAGGGCCCTGGTTCTGCCTAGTGAAGTATCAATCATCAGCTTAGATCCTAATCTGAGAGTATCCAAATCTCTCCCTCGAGGACAATGAGAATGTGGTAGGGGACCCTTCAGTGGGCCAAGACCTTACTTTTGGCCCCAAGGACTTGCTTGGGGGAAATCGCATATCCTTCAGGAGCCCAAGAGTTGGAGGATCCCACCTTCAATCCAAGTTAAGTCCCTTCATGGAAAGTTGGGTTACAAAATTTAGGTCTAACTCAAAGGTCCATACTCTGGTTTAAGATGCCAAAGGAAAGAACTACCCCAGAGCCAGAGGACTGGTAAGTATCAAAGTAGAGTTGGCAGGGAACAAGTCAAATGACAGATGGGTATTCACAGCTCACCTTAACAGACTGACAGCTATGTGGATGTGCTGAGCTGGCTTACAGAGACAAGGTCGGGATGGACAGAAAAAATCACTCTTCCTGCACAAAGAACCAGAATATGATCCTTTCCCCTGTGACTTCATTGCCATAGGATGGGCAGGACAGGGAATACAGAGACACAACACAGAGGGGCTAGCCCCAGAACATATGGAGTCAGGCAGAGACACCAAGCTACAAGTTCTCAGAAAGGTAGAGGTCATCCCCAAACATGTTGTAGAGCATGTTCAAGAAAAACAAGACCTTGTTTACATTATAAGTGCTACACAATCTGTACTCAAAGTGAATTTTTTACAATGACTGATGTTGAGACCAAGAATATTTCTCCAAATCATAAATAGGGTCCTAAACAAGGGGTTACATATCAGAACAGATGACATGACAAGAACTGTATGGCACACAGAGGAAGGGCAAATAGCAAAACATTCAGCTCAGGAAGAAGAGAAAATCAGAACAGACATTTCCTGAGAACGTAGGGTTAAAGGTTTTCACAAATTCTTTTCATAAAAAGAAAATTAGAAATTAATATTAGAGCCACACTGTATACTAATTATTACTTGTTAAGTAAAGTTATTTTCAATGAATTTTTCTACTTTATATAATTCTAATTTCTTAGTGTGAGTTCACCGATGCAGAATCAATTATTTGGTTGCATTTATGTAGCCTTGAGTTAAATAATCTCTCCATGTTTCATTTTAGGTAGATATTTATGCCACATAGACTCCAGATGATCATTACAATCAAGAGTCTGGTGACTTTGGTACTCAGATAAGAAAAGTAGCTCTTCTTATAGATGGCTACATATTCCTGGATGGGAAGGTTGCACGTTACAAAATGATTATCATAGTTGGGACTTGAGTTAACTTGAACTCGTCTAAGTAATAGAAAACTAATTTATATGAAATGCTTGAAAAAAAGATTTTGTGGTATAATAGGAAAATACTCGGTCTTTGTCCCCTGCTCCTGACACAGAGCTCCTAAAACCCTCAGAATTTCCTGAGTGATAAGGGTGATAGTGTTTTTTGTTCTAATGAGGTGACTCTTGGTGAGCCCCTAGATAGCTTCAAGATTAGAGCTGGTCACCAGAAAGACCAAGGCTTGACTAGAAGCTTAGAAATCTCAGCCCTATCTTCCGACCTCCAGAGAGGGGAGAGGAACTGGAGATTGAATTAATCACCAGTGGCTAATGATTTAATCAATGTTTATGTAATAAAACCTCCATAAAATCTCTCCTAAACAATGGGGTTCAGAGAGCTTCAGAATTGGCGAATACATCCATGTGCTGGAAGGATGGAGTGCCTCAACTCTACGAGGACAGAAGCTCTTGCACTCAGGATCCTTCCAACCCTCGTCCTATGTATCTTTTCATCTGCTGTTCATTTATATCCTTTAAATAAACCAGAAATGTAAAGTGACTTCCTCAGTTCTGTGACCCGTTATAGCAAATTATTGAAGCTGAGCAGGAGGTCATGGAAACCTTCAATTTATATCTGGTCCCTCAGAAGCACAGGTGCTCCAGGACTTGTAATCAGCATCTGAAATGGGAGCAGTCTAGTGAGACTGAGCCCTTAATTTGTTGAGTCTGATGCCATATCTAGGTAGATGGTGTCAGAATTGAATTGAATTGTAGGACAACCAGCTGGTATCAGAATTGGTTGGTGTCAAGCGGAAAAAAAAAAAAAAAACCTCTTTGTGCTTGAGAAAAAATAATTATTCTTCACTATGGATGTTATGATGGTTAGGGGTTCAAACTATGGACAATTGTAAAAATAAGTCAAGTAGAAAACAGGCAATATACTGCAAAAGGTAGAAAACTTGAGTGTATCTCTGAAATATAATATATAATAATACTACATATAATATAAATTAATATATATCATAATATCATATACAGTCATGCACTGAATAAGGATGTTTTGGTCAACAACGGACTGCATATACAACAGTGGTCACATAAGATTATAATGAAGCTGCCCTACACAGGTGTACTATTTTTTATCTTTTATGCTATATTTCATTGTACCTTATCAACGTTTAGCTATGTTTAAATACACAAATCCTTACCATTGTGTTACAATTGCCCACAGTATTCAGTATGGTAACATGCTGTGTGGGTTTGCAGCCTAGGAGCAATAGGCTATACCATACAGCCCGGGTGTGTAGTAGGGTACACCAGAGGGTACTTATATAAGTACACTCTATGATGTTGACACAATGACAAAATTGCCTAACGATGCATTTCTCAAGACGTCTTCCTATTGTTAAGCAGCACATGATTGTGTAGAAATATATTACAGAATTAGAGTGTCTAGAAACTCCCACTGAGATCCATTTGTCTGTGGGGGTACGGCCAAGATTATGGACCGGCGGTTGAGTGTGGCATGTGGGATGGGTTCTCCTGAGAAGACGTAGCATCACGTTTTTTTAGGCCAGGCACCCACATCCACAAAGGAAGAAAAATATTCTACAGGGGAGGGCAAGTTAGAAGCACTACAGGAAGTTAGGGTTCCTCAGGAATGTAGCAGTATCAGAATAGGATTGAGGCGATTCTCTCCAAAGGTAGAGAGGAGCCTTATGCCTGAAGCACGCGGCTGAGGGGAGTATGTCTATTCCCACGGCACTGAGGATTCTGTGCTCACAGATCAGTCAAAATCCAAGAGACTGTGTTACAGTCTGGGAAGAAAGCAAGAGATATACTAGGGAGTGTTCTCAGGATCCACGCCCAAGGAAGGGAAAGGAAAGGAAAAGAGCAGGAAGTTGACCTGTGATACATTCCCAAATGGAAGCCTCAGCTGGCCCTGAAGAGAGCCCTGAGATTGGAATGGTTTTTCAGAGTTGTGCCTTCTTGGAGCAGGGACCAGGACTCAATCCATCATTTGATGTGGTCTGCCTGGAGAAGGTGAAGCAGCTTTCAGTAATTGAGGCAATCCCCAAAGGGGGCTGATGGATGATTTTATTGTGATTGTGTTAAATTTATAAAATTAGCTAATGTTGACTCTTTTCATCCAAGAACATGGAATGTTTTTTCACTTGTTCAAATATAACTTTGTGTATTTCAAACTCTTTTGGAATTTTCCTCATTTAGGTTTTTGATGTACCTTATTAATTTGATGCCTAGGTATTTTATTTTTTTCCTATTGAAAATGAAATCTTTCATTTCATTATATATTTGAGTATGATACTGTTTCTTTTTAATGGAGGACTTTAATTTTTGTGTATTTATTTTACAACCTGTTATTATGTTAAAATCTCTTGTCATTGGCAGCAGTTTTTCCATGGATTTATTTGGGTTTTCCACAAAAGATCTGCAAATAGAAATAGTTTTACCTTAGACTATCCAGGAAGACCCTGAAAAAGAAGAAGAAAAATAAAGGGAGACAGAGGGCTAGCCCTATCAGACATAAAAACATGTATTTTTTTTAATTTAAATTTTTTTCTGACTTTACTGAGGTATAATTGACAAATAAAAATTGTATATACTCAAGGACTGCAAGATGATTTAATATACATAAACATTGTGAAATGATTACCGCAATCAGATTAACACATCCATTAGCATATGTAGTTGGCATTTGTGTATGTATGTGTGTGTGGGGGGGGGGGCGGTAAGGACACTTAAGATCTACTCTCTAGCAAATTTCAAGTAAATAATACAGTTTTATTAAATATAGTCACCATGCTGTCCTTTAAATCCCCAGTATATATTCATCTTATAAATGAAAGTTTCTACTCTTTGACCATCTCCCCTTTTTCCCACCCCAACCCCTGGCAACCACACTTCTACTCTCTACTTCTGTGAATTGGACTTATTTATTTATTTATTTTGACATTTTTAGACTCCACATATACATGAAATCATGCAGTTTTTGTCTTCCTCTGTCTGGCTTATTTTATTTAGCATAATGTCCTCAAGTTTCATCCATGTTGTAACAAATGACAGAATTTCTTTTCTTTTTTATGGCTGAATAGTATTCCATTGTATACGTATACCACATTTTCTTTATCTATTCATCTGTTTTGTTTTGTTTTTCTTGTTTTTTAGACAGAGTTTCTCTTTGTTGCCCAGGCTACAGTGAGTGCCGTGGCATCAGCCTAGCTCACAGCAACCTCAAACTCCTGGGCTCAAGTGATCCTCCTGCCTCAGCCTCCTGAGTAGCTGGGACTACAGGCATGCGAATGCGCCACCATGCCCGGCTAATATTTTCTATATAGTTTTAGTTGTCCAGCTAATTTCTTTCTATTTTTAGTAGAGACCGGGTCTCACTCTTTCTCAGGCTGGTCTCGAACTGCTGGCCTCAAGCGATCCTCCCGCCTTGGCCTCCCAGAGTGCTAGGATTGCAGTTATGAGCCACCATGCCTGGCTTATCCTTTCATCTGTTCATAGACACTTGGGTTGTTTCCATATCTTGTGAATAATGCTGAAACTAACATGGGGGAGCAGATAACTCTTCAACACACTGATTTCATTTCCTCTGGATGTCTATCCAACAGTGGAATTTCTGGATGATGTAGTAGTTCTATTTTTAATTTTTTGAGGCACCTCCATATGTTTTTTCATATTGGCTGTACCCATTTACATTCCTACCAACAGTATACACACACTCACTAATATTGTTATCTCTTGATTTTTTGGTAGTAACTATACTAACAGGCTTAAGTGGATACCTTATTGTGGTTTTGATTCATATTTCTCTGATGATTAGTAATGTTGAGCACCTTTTCATGTGCCTGTCGACCTTTTGTATGTCTTCTGTCATCTTCGGAAAAACATCTATTCAGGCTCTTTGCCTATTTTTTGAATTGGGTTATTTGTTTTTTTTCTATTAGGTTGTACGATTTCTTTATGTATTTTGGATACTAACCCCTTATGAGATATGGTTTACAAATATTTTCTCTCATTCCATAGTTTCCTTTTCACTCTGTTGATTGTTTCATTTCCTGTGCAGAAGCTTCTTTGATGTAGTTCACTTGTCTATTTTTAATTTTGTTGTCTGTGCTTTTGGTGTCCAATCTAAAAAATCATTGCCAAGACTAATGCTGAGGAGCTTTTTTCCTGTTTTCTTCTAGGAGGTTTATGGTTTCAAGTCTTACATTTAAGTCTTAAATTAGTTTCAAGTTAATTTTTGTATACAGTATAAGGTAAGAGTACAATTTCATTCTTTTGCATATGGATATCCAGTTTACACAACACCATTTATTGAAGAGACTATCCTTTCCCTATTGTGTATTCTTGGTGTCCTTGTTAGATATTTGTTGACCATGTATGTGTGGGTTTATTTATGGGCTCTCTATTGTGTTCCATTGGTTTATGTATCTGTTTTTATGCTAGAACCATACTGTTTTGATTACTATAATTTTGGTTTCTGTTTGTTTTTATTTCAGAATATTATGGTGGTACAACTGTTTTGGGCACATGAATTGTTTTTGTACAGTTTGAGTCAAAGTTATAAGTTCACCCATCACCAGACAGTGTGCATTGTACCTGTTAGGTGTGATTTTACCCACCCCCTCCGCCCCCCACCCACCTGCTTGATTTCCATTGAGTTTTACTTCCGTATGTGCACATGAGTGTTGACTGATTAGTTCCAATTTAATAGTGAGCACGTGTGGTGTTTGCTTTTCCATTCTTGTGATATTTCAGTTAGGAGATTGGTCTCCAGTTCCATCCAGGTTGTTACAAAAGGTGTTAGTTCACCAATTTTTTTATGGCTGAGTAAAACTCCATGGTATACATATACCATATTTATTAATCCACTCATGTATTAATGGGCACTTGGGTTGTTTCCACATCTTTGCAATTGTGAATTGTGCTGCTATAAACATTTGAATGCAAGTGTCTTTTTAATAGAATGTCTTTTTTTCCTTTGGGTAAATATCCAGTAGCAGGATGGATGGATAAAATGGTAGTTCTACTTTAGTTCTTTGAGTTGTCTCCATACTACTTTCCGTAGAGGTTGTACTAGTTTACAGTCTCACCAACAGTATGTAAGTGTTCCTTTCTCTCTACATCCATGCCAGCATCTGTTGTTTTGGGACTTTTTGATAAAAGCCATTCTCACTGGAGTTAGGTGATATCTCATTGTGGTTTTGATTTGCATTTCCCTGTTGATTGGAGACCTTGAGCATTTTTTCATATGTTTATTGGCCTTTAAGTCTATCTTCTTTTGAAAAGCTTCTGTTCATGTCTTTTGCCCACTTTTTCTTTTTTTTTTTTTGAGACAGAGTCTCACTCTGTTGCCTGGGCTAGAGTGCTGTGGCGTCAGCCTAGCTCACAGCAACCTCAAACTCTTAGGCTCAGGTGATCCTCCTGCCTCAGCCTCCCAAGTAGCTGGGACTACAGGCATGTGCAACCATGCCCAGCTAATATTTTCTATATATTTTTAGTTGTTTGGCTAATTTCTTTCTATTTTTCAGTAGAGACAGGGTCTTACTCTTGCTCAGGCTGGTCTCGAACTCCTGAGCTCAAACAATCCGCCTGCCTCGGCATCCCAGAGAGCTAAGAGTACAGGCTTGAGCCACTGTGCCTGGCCTGCCCACTTTTTAATGGGGCTGTTTGATTTTCTCTTGCCGATTTGCTTGAGTTCTTTGTAGATTCTGGTCATTAGCCCTTTAAAAGATATATAGCGTGTGAATATTTTCTCCCATTCTGTAGGTTATCTATTTGCCCTATTGATGGTTTCTTTGGCCATGCAGAAGCTTTTTAATTTGATCAGATCCCATATATTTCTTTTTGTTATTGCTTTGATTGCCTTTGGGGTCTTCATCATAATTCTTTGTCTAGGCCAATATCTAGAAGAGTTTTTCCAACATTTTATTATAGAATTCTTATACTTTCGTGCCTTAGGTTTAAGTCTGTTATAGATCTTGAATTAATTTTTGTGGGTAGTCCCAGATAAGGATCCCATTTCAATTTTCTACATGTGGCTATCCAATTTTCCCAGCACCATTTATTGAATAGGGCTTCTTTTCCCCAGTTTATGTTGTTGTCTGCTTTGTCAAAGATCAGATGGTAATATGAGGATGATTTTACATCTGGGTTCTCTGTTCTGATCCATTGGTCTATGTCTCTGTTTTTGTGCCAGTACCATGCTGTTTTGGTTACTGTAACCTTATAGTAAGCTTGAAGTCTGGTAAAGTGATGCCTCCCTATTTGTTCTTTTTGCTTAAAGTTGCTTTGGCTAGTCAGGCTCTTTTCTGGTTCCATGCAAAGCATAGAATTATTTTTTCTAGATCTGCAAAAAATGACAGTTGGTATTTTAATGGAGATTGCATTGAATCTATAAATCACTTTGGGTAGTATAGACATTTAAATAATGTTGATTCTGCCAATCTATGAGCATGATATATTTTTTCATTTGTTTACATCCTCTGTGATTTCCTTCCTTAATAATGTGTAGTTCTCCTTATAGAGGTCTTTCCATCTCCTTAGTTTAATATATTGCTAGGTATTTTATTTTCTTTGTTGCTATTGTGAAAGGTATTGATTTGATTCTCAGCTTGACTGTTGTTGTTGTATGCTATTGATTTGTGTACATTGATTTTGTAACCTGAGACTTTGATGAATGTATTTATCAATTCCAGGAGTCTCTGGGCAGAATCTTTGCAGTTTTCTAGATATAAGATCATATTGTCAGCAAAGAGCGATAGTTTGACCTTTTCTTCCCCATATGGATACCCTTGATTTCCTTTTCCTGTCTGATTGCTCTGGCTGGACTTCCAACACTTTGTTGAATAGAAGTGGTGATAGTGGGTAACCTTGTCTAGTTCTAGTTCTGTGGGGAACGTGGCCAGTGCTCCCCGCAAAAAGCTGGGTCCCTTTGGTAGAGTTGCAAGGGGTAAGAAAATAATAGAGGAAAAATGGAAAATGGAAGAAATAAAAGAATACATTGAGACAAAGATATAGTTTTATAAGTTTATAAAGGTTATAGGCAAAGCGGGTAGCTCAGGGGGCTCCGGACCTCTCCGTCGGTCTCCAAACAAAAAGCCCCGAATGAAGTCTTACATGGTAACTTATAGGAAATAGTGAATGATTGCCAGGGGCAACAGGTTTACATAACAGCAGGTAGTTCCTCTCAGGTTAACAGATTTTCAAGAGGCTTCTACGGAAGGCTTCTACAGATTCTTTAACAAATTCTGTCTAAGTGAGCAAAGGTTACAAAGTCTTACAAAGGTTAACTTCTAAATTCTAAGGTAAGTTTATCATTTAACAGAGGGGGTAAACAGAGATGTATTGGCTCCATGTTTACTAGGTTATTGTGAATGGAGACAGGTAGTCTAGAGTGGTTTAAACAAGAGCTTTGCTTTAGCCATTAGGGAAGCTGTCTGCTGTCTGTTCCGGAGGGCACTCCATTGTCAGCTCTCAGCCCGTAGTTTTTAACAGATTCACTTGTGCTTTACAAAGCAAATCCAAACCCTCAGGTCTGAGAAACGCGGCACCTTGTGGGATACAGCCGCTACTGTCTTTCAGAGATGCCCTTCCGTGTGTAACAGCATTTGAAATGCAAACCGACATGTTCACACGTTCCTTCAGGGCAAAGCTCTGCAAAACTCCTAAGACAAATCCTGTCCCCAAACACGTTTAATATTGATTCATGGAGCGACATAGTTCTGAGAAGGAATGCTTTCAATTTTTCCCCATTCAATATGATGTTGGCTGTGAGTTTGTTGTATATGGCTTTTATAATTTTGAGTATTGTTCCATGTATGCCTATTTTCTTGAGAGTTCTTATCATGAAAGGGTGCTGAATTTTGTCAAATACTTTTTCTGCATCTATTGAGAAAATCATATGGTCTTTGTTTTTGCTTCTGTTTATGTAGTGAATCACATTTATGGATTTATGTATGTTGAACTATCCTTGCATCCCTGGGATGAAGCCCACTTGGCCATGGTGGATTATTTTTTTGATGTGCAGCTGAATTCAGTTTTCCAGAATTTTATTTAGAATTTTGAATCTATATTCATAAGGGATATTGGTCTATAGTTTTCTTTTTTTGTTGTGTCTTTTCCTGGCTTTGGTATCAAGGTGATACTGGCTTCACAGAATGAGTTGGGGAGGATTCCTTCCTTCTCAATGTTATGAAATAATTTCTGCAGTATGGGTACCAATTCTTCTTTGTAGGTCTGGTAAAATTTGTCTGTGAAACCACCTCCTCCAGGATGTTTTTGGTGGAAGATTTTTTATTGCTGCTTCAATTTCGCTATTCGATATTGGTCTGTTCAAGACTTCTATTTCTTCCTGATTGAGCCTAGGGAGGTTGTGTGTTTCCAAGAATTTGTCCATTTCCTCCATGTTTTCAAGTTTACATGTGTGGAGATTTTTATAGTATTCAGAGATGATATTTTGTATTTCTGTGGCATCAGTTGTAATATCTCCTTTTTCACTTCTTATTGAGCTTATTAGGGTGCTCTTTTTCTGTTTCTGGTTAATCTAGCAAGAGGTCTATTAATTTTGTTTATCTTTTCAAAGAACCAGCTTTTTCTTTCATTAACTTTCTGCATAATTCTTTTGTTGTCAATTTCATTTAGTTCTGCTCTCTCTTTAGTTATTTCTTTTCTTCTGTTGGGTTTGCGATTGGTTTGCTCTTCGTCTTCTAATTCCCTGAGATGATTCATTAGATTGTTGATTTGTCATCTTCTGTCTTTTTGATGTAGGCATTTGAGGATATGAATTTCCTCTTAGGACTGCTTTTGCCAAATCCCACAGATTTTGATAACTTGTATCCCCTTTGTCATTTAGTTTGAGGGATCCTTTGATTTCCATCTTAATTTCCTCCTTGACTCAATAATCATTCAGCATTAGGTTGTTTAATTTCCATGATTTTGTGTACAGTTGAGTGTTTCTGTTGGAATTGATTTCTAATTTTTTTTCTACTGTGGTCTGAGAAGATACATAGTATAATTCTATTTTTTAAAATTTGTTGAGATATGTTTTGTGGCCTAAGATGTGATCAATCTTAGAGAATGTTCCATAAGGCAAACCCTGCTAGATCTAAACAAAGTGATAAACAGCTGAATTGTAATAACCAAGGACTTCAGCCCCCCACTGACAGAACTGGACAGATCCTCCAAACAGAAAATAAACAAAGAAACAATGGACTTAAACAGAACTCTAAAACAAATGGGCCCAACAGACATTTACAGAATATTCTACCCAAAAGCTACTGAATATATGTTCTTCTCATCAGCACATTGATTTTACTATAGTTTTGTAATATTGCTTAAAACCAGGACGTGTGATGCTTCCCACTTTGTTCTTCTTTCTCAAGATTGCTTTGGCTATTTGGGGTCTTTTGTGGTTCCATATGAATTTTAGGATTACTTTTTCTATTTCCACGAAAAATGCCATTGGAATTTTGATGAGGATTGCATTGAATCTGTAGATTGCGTTGGGTAATATGGGCATCTTAACAATATTAATTATTCTAATCCATGAACAAGAAATATGTACAAAAATGTATTTAAAGCCTTTATGATTAAAATGGAGTGCCGTCAGTTCATGAATAGACAAAAAGACCAATGGAATGGAAATTGAAGGAATTTATTCAATCGCATATAGAAATTTGCCATGTAATAAAAGGGTTATCTTACATCAGTGGAAAAAAGATGGAAGTTATCATTTCTACATAACTATGGGATTTTAAACAGTCTCAAACTTACAGAAAATTTTCCAGTACAGTACAAAGAATCTTTTATTGCCCTGAAGCATTTGAGAATAAGTTGTTGACATGATGTCCCATCACTGCCCCCGATACTTTAGCATGTATTTCCTGTGAATGAAGTCATTCTCCTACATAACTACAATACAATGCTCAAAATCAGAAAATTGAGATTGAATTATAACTATCATCTAATCCTCAGACCCCCATTCAAATTTTGCCAATTGTTCCAATAACGGCCTTTCTAGCAAAAGGACCCACTTCTGAATCACCTGTTGCATTTAGTTGTGTTGTCTCTGTAGATGCCTTTAATTTAGAATAGTTCTCAATCTTGCCCTGCTGTTTTATGACCTTGACACTTTAGAAGGATTTTGTAGAATTATAAGGAATTTTGTAGAATGTCCCTCAATTTGGATTTTTCTGATGTTTCCTTGTGATTAGATTCCTATTATGTATCTTTGGCAGAAATATCACAGAAGAACTTCTGTGTTCTCTTAATTGCATCCTATCCTGTGGTGCACAATTTTAATTTGTTCCATTACTGGTGATGTTAATTTTGATGTGTTGGTTAAGGTGGTATCTGCCACCCTGCTACTATTAAGTTAAAAAAATGAAACTATATAAGAAGGCATGGGTGAAATACTTTATAAACTGGGAGTGGGTAAAACTTTCCTAACAATGACTCAAATGCAGAAGTCCCAAGAGAAACGATGAACAAATGCGATCAACCTTGACTCCATGGTGTTCACATTATGTCCAGAACCCTTTACCTGGCTTCAAGGCATCCCGAGAGTTGACCTTAAACTCCTCTGCTTCGAGCAGCACTCCCCACAATTCCACGCCATAGATCTTCTTGGGCAAGTCTCCTTGAGGTTACCCAGGCCCATTCCAGCCTTTGCATCTTTTCCAGGAAGAGAGCCCTCCTCAGAACCCGACCATGCTGGCATCCTGATCCCTGACTTCCCAACCTCCAGAACTATGAGAAAGAGAATTCTGTTGTGTAAGCCACCTAGCCTGTGGTATTTTGTTATGGCAGCCTGTGCAGACCAACACACCATGGCAGGTTTTTTTCTTTCTCTTCTACTCTTAGCCCTTTTCAGGCTACTCTCTTTTTAAATTTTTCTGCTCATGTACCTTTTCTGAGTCACTTTGCTCAAGCCTCCTGTGCCTTCTCCATTAGCCCTGCTTGATTTCTTCCTTCTTGGTTCCCTGTTCACATGGTTTCCCAATTTCCCAGGCCTAGCTACTCAGCCACTTTGATGAAGTCCCTCATCTTACCAGAAGTGTTGACTTTTCTCTTTCAGTAAATCAAATGACTCATTAGCCAGTCCTTGAAATACCCTTTTTTTTTTTTTTTTTTTTTTTTGAGACAGAGTCTCACTCTCTTGCCTGGGGCGAGTGCTGTGGCGTCAGCCTAGCTCACAGCAACCTCAAACTCCTGGCTCAAGCGAGCCTACTGTCTCAGCCTCCCGAGTAGCTGGGACTACAGGCATGTGCCACCATGCCCGGCTAATTTTTTCTATATATATTTTTAGCTGTCCAATTAATTTCTTTCTATTTTTGGTAGAGACAGGGTCTCGCTCTTGCTCAGGCTGGTCTTGAACTCCTGAGCTCAGAACGATCCGCCCGCCTCGGCCTCCCAGAGTGCTAGGATTACAGGCGTGAGCCACCGCGCCCGGCCTGAAATACCCTTATACTCATAAAAATCCTGCAATGGAAATGTCATCAAATTTTACTGTGATTTCTCTAATAGATAGTCTTGACTTTAGATAGTATTTTGGGGGCAGTTTTAAAATGGAAAATTTTAGCTAAAGCATTTGTACAACAAAGACAGCATAGTTAAACTAAGTCCTTTACACATTTTTGGAAAGAGGCTATGTAACAAAGGCTATGGTCTCACTTTGGTTTTTTTTGTATCATTTGGAAAATTGCTGAAAGAATAGATTTTTGACATTCTCACCACACACAGAAAAAATAAGTTGGTGAGGTGATAGATATGTTAATTAGCTTGATGTAATCTTTCCACAAGGTATACATAGATTGAGACATCCCATTGTACCCCATAAATATGCACAATTATTACTTGTCAATTAAAATAAATAAATATTGTCGATTTAACAAAGAAAACGTTCTGTATATTATAACCATTTTTCCCAGCTATCTGGCTATGTATAGTAAAATGATTATTGTACTAAGGATCCCAAAATTCTCTGAAATCCTAGGATATTTTCTAAATTGCCTAACAGAAAAAGATTAAATTATATTCACTATAAAAGAGACTTAAAATACCCAACCAAATGCAATGTGTAGTCTTGTTTGGATACTGATTAAACCAACTGTATTTTAGAAACTACTGGAGAAATTTGAACCTGGACTGGGTATTAGATAATATTAAGCAATTATTGTTCATTTTGATATATGTCAAAAGGGCATCATGGTTGTACAAAAAATGTCCTTGCCAATTAGAGACATGTACTTATGTATGTGAGGGTGAAATGGCATAGTGTTTGAGATTTGCTTTAAAATACATTAGGAAAAAATAGTGGTGGCTGTAGATAAAAGAAAACTGGAAAAACAGTGACAGATGTTGAAGCTGGGTGAGAGGTGCATGGGGGATTTATGATACTATTCTTTCTACTTGTGTGCATTTTTGGAAATTTCCAGAATAAATTGTTTAAAGGTATGTTGACTATAACTTTATTAAGCATATTTTATTAGGCTCAAATATTTGAAAATTGGTAATCAGTTGATAAATTTACGCAACTAGGTTGGGTAACAGAGGATTTGCTATAGTCTAACGAAAATAAAATTTTACCATCTTTCTCAATCTAGCAAACCTTCAGTTTTCTTGTTCTCCACCTGGAAACTACCTGGAATGAATATAAATAAACTTGTTCACCTCCTGGAGGCAGATGAGAAGTTAATACTTTTCTATTTTAAGAGGATTAATGATGTGAGCCACAGAGCAGGAAAAGACCTTTGGAGCCATCTGGTGTATACCCATTCTGTCACCTCTCCACACCAGCCCACCTAAAGCTTTTGTGTCAAAGGTAAAGGTCAACAGCAGGCGGACCCAATCAGTGAGGCAGTGGAACACCCAGAAGGGTCTAAACAGGAAAATAAAGTAATCTCATCTCTGAAATTTTCTCCTGCAAACAACAGCACCCATTTATACAGCTCAGATTAGAACTCAAGATCCCTGGCTATGAAAATCAAGTATAAAAAAGCTCAAATGTTGTGAAGTTGTAATAGCATTTTGTGTGACTACAGCTCCTGTTTGTACAGTACTCTGCTTTATGTGGGACATTTACCAGCAAATTCCAAGTAGCAGAACATTTTCAAGCTCCAAAAAGCGTTACTCATAGTTGGTGTTGCAAACAGAAATTGATCTGCTGGGTTCGGGTTGGGTGCTATTTGGCAATAACTATTTGCACTTTCTTAGCATTCACGTGAAGTCATTTCATCAAGTGCTGAGATTTTAGGGTAATCCCAGGAATTTTCAGTCATAATGCGCACTGTAGAAATAGAATAATGTTAATTTACAGCAAAGTGCTAGATTAAAAAAATACTATTCAGAGTATAATTTCCATGATTAATTATCCAAATAATTGAGGTTAGAACAAGATGTTTCCCTGCATTACCAATATACCAATGTCCTATGTAAAACTCAAGATTGGAATGTAAGGGACTAAAATTCAATTCATCCACCCTATCCTTCTACCAAAAAAATGAAAAACAAGCAAAAAAACCCCAAAAAACAAAACCAATTCTAGGACCTGGATTCGCTCCTCTTCTGAACTCTTAAAAACTTCTGGACATTGGCCTAGGTGAATAATTTTTGAGTAAGACCCAAAAGCAAATATAGCCACAAAAAAGATAAAAAAAATGGGACTTAATTAAACAAAAAAGTTTCTGCACAGCAAAGGAAATAATCAACAAAGTAAATAGACAGCTTGTATACAGAATGGGAGAAAATATTCACAAACTATATATCCAATAAAGGACTAATATCCAGAATCTACAAGGAACTCAAACAAAGCAACAAGAAAAAACAAATAACTCCATCAAAAAGTGGGAAAAAGACATGAAAAAATTTTTTCAAAAGAAGGTATACAAATGGCCAAAAAACATATAAAAAAAATGCTCAACATCACTAATCATCAGGGAAATGCAAATTAAAACCACAATGAGATGCCACCTTACCACTGTCAGAATGGCCATTATTAAAAAATCAAAAAACAATACATGTTGGTGTGGATGCATTGAAAAGGGAACACTTAAACAGTGTTGGTGGGAAGGTAAACTAGTACAGCCTCTATGGAAAACTGTATGGAGATTTCTCAAGGAACTAAAAGTAGACCTACCATTTGATCCAGGAATTTCACCACTGGGTATCTATGCGAAGGAAAAGAAGTCATTTTATCAAAAAGGCATCTTCATTCAAATGTTTATTGCAGCACAATTCACAATTGCAAAGATATGAAATCAACCTTAAGTGCCCATCAACTGATGAGTTGATAAAGAAAACGTGGTATATATATATATACACACCATGGAGTATTACTCAGCCTTCAAAAGGAATGAAATAATGTCTTTTGCAGCAACTTGAATGGAACCAGAGACCATTATCCTAAATGAAGTATCTCAGGAATGGAAAAACAAACACCACATGTTCTCACTTATAATTGGGAGCTAAACAATGGGTATACATGGTCATAAAAAGTGGTGTAATGGACACTGGAAACTAAGAAGAGGGGAGGGTGGGAAGGAGGATGAGGGATAAAAATCTACCAATTGGATACAATGTACACTATTCTGATGTTGGGTACACTAAAAGCCCTGACATCACTGCTATGCAATTCATCCATGTAACAAAAAAAACCTTGTACCTCCTAAATCCTTAAAAATTGGCTGAGAGTGCTGGCTCATGCCTATAATTCTAGCACTCTGGGAGGCCAAGGCGGGAGGATCACTTGAGCTCAGGAGTTTGAGGCCAGCCTGAGCAAGAGCGAGATCCATCTCTACTAAAAAATAGAAAAAAAATTCTCTGGGCGTGGTGGCACACACTCCTAGTCCCAGTTACTTGGGAGGCTGAGCTATGAGGATTGCTTGAGCCCAGGAGTTTGAGGCTGCTGTGAGCTAGGCTGATGCCATAGCACTCTAGCCCAGGCACCAGAGCGAGACTCTGTCTTAAAAACAATTTTTTAGAGATGTTGAGCATTTTTTCATATGTTTTTTGGCCATTATTCTGTCTTCCTTTGAAAAGTTTCTGTTCATGTCCTTTGCCCACTTTTTGATAGGATTGTTTGATTTTTTCTTGCTAATTTTCCTGAGTTCTAAGTAGATTCTAGTTATCAGCCCTTTATCAGATTTGTAGCATGCAAAAATTTTCTCCCATTCTGT